>JAOYMV010004492.1:0-11787 GCA_025802375.1 Polystichum acrostichoides
ATTTTAGCCAGTGAAAAATTACACTGAAGGCCTTTTTTTTTAAACACTGCATGATGATGATGATCTCTCTCTCTCTCTCTCTCTCAATTTTTGGTGTACATATGCATCATGAGGTAGTGCTCGTGAAAAGGAAGCCAATATAATGGTATGTCACGCTCATTAGAGCTTACGAGAGTTAGCTCGATCAATAGTTATATCTAAAAGGATCGGTATGTCAGTCACTATGGCCTGTATGTGTTGTAGGTTGGTCTACATTTCCTAGGTAATAAAATGTTACGCTTGTTGATCAAAAATGTAATATGTCCTTTCTTATGTACTTGTTACATAGTTCTAGTCTGAGGAGATTATAAAGATTATAGGAGAATAAAGCGAGCTTTGGGTTGTAATAATCAGTGTTCACAGAAAACCTGCAAACAGTTACAAACACACCTGTAACATTTTGGTTTTCACCTATAGGTTTTAAATCTACAATTTTGAAAAATTGTAAAGTTTAATTGTAGTGATAATTTGTTGAAAAGATCCGCAAATATTGTAAAAAACCCCTTTAATTTTGAGGATCCATTTTTTGTGACTTGCTATGAAAAATGTTTCTGAGAACACTGATAATAATATCTTTTCATGTGAATACTTGTGTATTATATTCTGATTGATAATAGGATATAATCACCCAGTAGGCTTAGCAGATTGCAATCTCGCTCCAGAGCACTTCCTATGAATGCGTGTTTTCTGCAGAGAACATTGGGCTGCACCCATTACTGGAGCACTTCCTATGAAAGCATGTTTGCTACGAAGAACATTGGGTTGCACCCATGGCTGGCTGGAGTGCTTAAGATGTTTAGCCCTCGAGTGGTGCCAAGAGTCAATATAATTGCAGATTATGAATGTGCTTTGTCATTTACAAGCCGATAACAAGCCTTTTTTTGTTACAAGGTAGCTCAGCCTTCTCTATCCTATGAGAGCATGCAATCCCCCTAGCTCATCCTCAAATAGAATGCCTTCATTTTTCCAACATGCATTGGCTCACGGTGTGTCAGCAAATGGAGACTCACAAGAAACTGTCTCTAAGAAGACACATGAAAGAGGGAGGGCGGGGGGTTTACATATACATAGAGCTTTGTAGTGGGATCTAGTCATTTGATGGGAAGCCAATGACACATTCCAAAATATGTGCGCCAGGAAAGTGAGCACAAAAAAGCAAGGAGGCAACCGCAAGATTGTGAAGAAATTTGGTAGCATGCTTTTAAAAAAGAGAAGGGAGAAGAGAGTGAGCGTTTGAAAGAGGAGCTGGAAAGGGCCGATCAAGGTGCAAAAATAGTTGAAAGGTTTACTATCAACGCTCATATAGAGGCTATGGATAGGGTTGAAGCAAATAAAGATGTCATGCCATGCCACCAATCACCAACAAATTCATGCCATGGAAAGCTACGATGAGGAGTACACTGTGGCATTCTTATGCTTAACATGTTCAGCATGCAATTATTAATGCAAAATCAGCCCCCAAACACTATTGAAGGTGCCCTTATCTTTCATTCAAAAGAAGTCCAAATTTATTTAGGCACAATAGATGCAACATCCCACAACATAATTAGCAATTCAAGAGCAGAAGCCTCGAACCCGGGCTATATTCTACATTCAAAAATTGAAGAGGCCAAGAGGCTATCTTATTCACATTCCTCGCTAGTGGAAGTCAGATGAAGGATGAGGTTCCAATTGCAAAAGCAAAGCAATGTCATCGCCCTTTCCATTCTCAATATTAGCATCTACACCATCAACATCATCAAAAGTTTACATGTAGATACCCTCTGTAGTAAAATGGCATTGCTAAGAGAAAAAATAGACATATTGAAAATATTGGGTATCCATTGATGTTTGAGACGAACTTGCCTCATTACTATTGGGCTGAAGTAGTTTCCACTCATGTTTACATAATGAACAGGACCCCCTCAACGGATGTACATTGTGTTACATTAGAAGAGAAATTTACTGGTAGGAAACCAGATTTGTTACATCTGAAAGTTTTTGGATGTATTTCTTATGTACACATTCTAGATGAGTTGCAAATTAGAACCAAAGGTTGAAAAATGTCTTGTTTTGGGCTTCCCTTGAGCATAAGGGATACATGTGTTACAACCCTATTACATGTGAGTTGAGAGTAAGCAAAGATGTACTTAATGAAATGAGTAGCTAGTACAATGATTTAAATGATGGTGTTGGTGCTGAACTTAAAGAGCAACAGGTTGCGCTGAAAACATGTCAGCAATCACAGACTTTGAGTGGAATGAGAGAGTCACCAAGTCATGGGTCTATTGATAGACCATAAAGTGAGAGATTGTGTGGCAAAGTTACTCCACTGACTATGTTGAATGTATCACAAAAAGTCAAAGAGAAGGTAGATGAGCCCCTATGTATGCCTAATGTATCCTGAGGGTATTTGCATGTTGATGCAAATTCAGATGGCTCTGAGTAGAGCCTTGATGTCTAATATATCTTCAAGGTATTTACACAGTGATGCAGATTCAGATGGCTTTGAGCAGAACCTTGATTAGGAGTTTGGCATTCCAACTACTAAAACACCAAGTGTTAAGAAGGCTAATGAGGATGCAATACCACCTCCCACTAACTCTGAACCACGTAGGTCAGGTAGGACTAGAAATTGTCTACAACTATTGGCGTATGATGGTTATTGCACTCATCACTTAGTTTATGTGTATATGGCAAAAGTGCTATAGGATGTTGATCCCACATGTTTTGAGGATGCTATCGGTAATGTGCATTAGGATAATGCAATGGATGAAGAAATGGCTACGCTGGATGTGAATGAGACATGGGATTTGGTGCCATTTCCTGAGGGAAAATGGGCCATTAGATGTGAATGTGTATACAAAGTGAAGCATAAGGCTGATGGGAGCATTGAAAGGTACAAGGCAAGTCTAGTTGCCAAAGGATATACTTAGATGTATTGTATTGACTATGAGGAGAAATTTAGTCTTGTTGCCAAGATGACAACTGTGAGAGTTGTCATTGCAGTGGTTGCATCAAATGGTTGGATTTTGCATCCGTTGTATGTAAGTAATGCCTGCTTGCATGGTGAGCTGCAAGAAGAGGTGTATTTGGTTTAGCCACCTAGCTATGAGGATGTGGGTCTTATGTAAATCCTTGTATGGATTAAAGCAGGTGTCGAGAGCATGGTATGATAAAATTATAGTGTATCTTATCACCATTAGCTTTCATATGGGACTACATATCATTGAATTTCACTCTATGCACATAGGAGAGAGACAAGTATTGTGGTCATTACCATTTATGTACATGACATTATTGTTGCGAGTGGCAGAGATGCATAAATTGAGAATGTAAAGGTTCTCCTAAAATTTGAGATGAAGTATTTGGGTGAGCTAAGATACTTTCTTGGCATTGAGATTATCAGAACACCTGAGGTCATTTGGTTGTCGCAGAGGCAGTAAGCATTGGACATATTGTCTAAATATGGTATGGATGGCTATAACTTGCAAGGTAAAAAATAAGACACCTTCAGCAATGTGTAGGTGTAGATGGTTTGGTGAATATATTTTCCCCCAAAAACTTATAAATATAGAATTTGGGGTGAATATTTCAAATTTTCTACACAAAATAGTATTTTCTAGTGTATTTTTCGTGAATCTTTCTTTAAAACCCACCAAAATTGGAAACTTTTGGTCGAATCTTTTGACAAATGGTTTTTATAAAATAGAATGACTTTGAAGACCCTTGAAAAATAGCCATTAGGCTATAAAATAAGGGCTATAAATAGCCCCTATTTTTTTCCTTTGTTGTAAGCCAATTTATGTGTCGTTGGATCAAAATGGCAAGCTTAGCGCACATGTAGGTGAGGTGCTAAATAATGCCACTATGTACAAGAAAATAGTTGGTAGTTTGATTTACATGACAATCACAAGGCTAGACATGAATTGCATGGTTGGATTGGACAGCCAGTTTATGGAGGTTCCTTGAAAACCACATTTGGATGGCATGAGGCGCACACTACGATATGTGAGGTCCACATTGGATTATGCACTCAAGTCTATGAAGTTGTTATACCATTAGAGGTGTATGGTCACATAGATGTAGATTGGGCTGGTAGCATTGCAGACAAGAGATCTACTAGAGGGTTTATGTTTTCTTTTGGGAGTACAACTATTACTTGGAGAAATAAGAAAAAGCTGACAGTGGCTTTGTCTAGTATAGAGACAGAGTACAGGGGTGATGCAATGGCAGCATTTGAGGTAGCTTGGCTTCACAAGCTACTCAATGCCATTTGGGGTTGCACGTGGACAAGAAGGTTGTCATATATTGTGAAAATCTTAGTAGCATTCAGTTGGCTAGGAACCCTATGTATCACGTGAGGACCAAACACATAGAGGTCCATCAAATCACTTCATGAAGGAGAGGGTCTTGACAAGCGACATCAACTTGGTTTGTGTCATCATAGAGGAGTAGGTTTCAGATATCTTAATGAAGGTCTTGGGAGTAGAGAAGCTTTACAAATTCTAGACTATTCTTGGATTCCATGAGTTGGAGTTGAGCTTAAGGGGGAGTGTTGAGATGTTAAGCTCAACAAGAGTTGTGACACTCACAATCTGGCCTTATTGACCATTAGGGCATTTACTCATAGGCGATTTTGGTGATTGACACACAGATCTTTGCAAACAATTCTCTACAACTAGACTACACACTTAGTGCACCCACCAAGTTATGGCATATTTATCATGCCATCTCACCTCGTAGAAGCGAGTTCACACTATGGACCACTTGTACATGTATAGTATTTTAGTACATGTGTTGTATTTGGAGTCATCTTGCTTATCACTTTGATTTAGTAGATAAAAAGAAGAAGAAATTCAATCTTCCATCTCTTGTGTCTTCTCCATTGTATGTGTGTGTGTGTGTTATTGCAAGAGTTCTAGCTCTCTTCTTCCCCCATTCTTTTTAATAGTGGGTTAAGATGAGCAATCCAAGTTCATAAAAATGCAATCATGGACACCTCAGTGTGATCACTACTGGGTACACCTCAAAAACTACACCAATCAACCTATCTCCATAATAATTATATAAAATTCCATACTGAACTCTAGCTACCACATAAAGTGTTCAAATGCAAACACCTCCACAACCATGATTCCCCAAACAATGGAACCATAAACACATCACTTTGTGGGTATTTTTAGCAAGAAGAAAAAGATCATAGCCTAATCCCATGCATCTAGACACACCCACACATCAAACGCCCCTAAAAAAAAAATTCATAAGTTTTCATGCTCACATGTTCAATCGTGCTTATTAGAAGTGAATTTTTTGCCCCATTTTTCTCAAGGGTCTTTTGAACCAAATGGAGATGAAGATTGGAGAAGTGATCTTCCCTATCTCTCATAGCTAAAGGTAGAAAGAGCTACACAATGTCAATTCGATGGAGATATACCTGGCTAGTGCATGAAGGCTTATCCCTTGTAGGAAAATGCTTATGCAACTCTTAATCTACCCACCGTCATTGTATGCTTAGTAGCTATGCTACCTCAAAATCATACACATTAATTAACGTTATCTACCTACACACACATCCTTGATTCCCTTCACAATCAACTACTCAATATATATGCTCTGAATTTGCAACCATGAGCTCTAATCATTTCCTATATATACACTTCTCTATTCAATTAGAACAAGAGGAAATCAATGCACACACACACACACACACACACACACTACTCATGTAATAGGAAATAGAAGCAAGCAATGGGTTCAATCCCATATGCACACACACTACTCAAGCTCACTCATTCCCTTCTACACAAGATATGTCATTCTCTCTACAAACCCACAAGCATAAGCAGGCAGAGAATGCTGCTAAAAACCACTAATTAATCACTATTTAATCTTCTTCTCAATAATCACTCAAAGAGAAATAACCACAAGCAAGCACACATACTTCAAGCTACCTAATACTCAAGCAAAGAGATGAGGAGATCTTCGGCTCAATCATTCACATGCACACACAAGCAAGCATAACATCAATGGCAAGCTTAAGCTAATCACATAAATAGAAAGAGATTAATTAAAATAAATAGATAGAAATAGATTGCATTGATTAATCAAGAGCTACATGGTTTGTTTAGCAATATCCCAACCCTCTCCCCTTACATAGGTGGAGCGGATGCGGAAGATGTGCTAACCTCTCTCGTCCTTACTTGACCATCTTATGCAAGAAGGTTACACAATGAAGAAATTATTTCAAAGGGGACTTGGGATATGGTTGTGAGCATGCATAACCCTAAAACACATACACAACAAGGGGGAAACCTTGAAACAAGAGAAGGAAGGTAAGGCATGTCACTCAACTCTTTGCTTTCCGTCGTTGCCAGTAACCTTGGGAGCTCCCATGCCCATAGGGGAAGCAATTGGGAAGCCAAATCACAAGATAAAGGTACTCTTTCAAGCCCAAAACACCTCTCTCACACTCCCTCACTCATACACAGAGAAGATGTAGGAAAAACAAAGAGACTCAATCCTATTTTTTGCCTTCCACCCAAAATTTTCTTGTTACAAACTTGATTTTTGGCTTTTATATTTCCAAGAGACTTTATTGATGTGCCCAGACTATGACCCTAGACCATTTTGGGCTTTTTTTGGCAGTCTCAGGATACTCAAAAGCCAAAAAATGACTCAAACATGCCTAAATTATAATGAGCAATGTCCAAAATTTGATTACAGGCTGTCGATAAAATTGAAGGCTAGACTTTGAGAAAACTAAAAAATAGTACATATGAAAAATTTAATATACATGGTGGGTTCTTTAATATAAATACTAGTTGGTATGTCAAAATTTTGCTTCTTGGCCTTTGTACGCTTGCTGGAAATTTTCCGGACAGTAAAGGAGTTAACATTGCCCCCTTCATGTTCTTGCTACTATCCTCGACATTAGTTGCATGTGATCGCGCCTTTAGCGAAAGCTTTGGAGTGCACGCGATGTGTTTTTTCAACAAAGTTGGCACCATATCGAGAAATTGGGCTGGGTGTGTGCCTTTTGAAATGAATCTCTTCCGTTGTGTCCCAAAACCTTGTATCAAAAATGTCTTCAAAGGTCACCAAGTAGTTCCCTAGAAGGTATTTGACTTTTCAAAGTAGTGGTACATTTGTTGAAGGTCTAGAGCTTTTGACAAGATGTAAACTTGTCTCATTGAAGCACATTCCAATGCCTAATAATTATTAAGTTTGGTGAGAAGAAGAACCAACTTTATAAATTGGCACAAGTGGTGACTATGGGTGAATCTAGGATGAGATTCCAAGCTTCAAAGAGATTGATCATAGCTACATGAAAGTCCTTGAGTGTTTGATGCTTCTCCACTGGGAGCTATGGAAATTTATACGAGAGACACTTATCCATTCCATGGAGTTCTTCCCATTTCTCCCAAGTCCATCTTCTTTCAGTAGAGTAAAAGAGTGGATTGCTACAAATTTTGCCTAGATTTGGTTTGTAAATAGTATACAATGCGTCTTCCTATAAATATATGTGACAATCTCTATGTGTACTGATATTGAGGCATTTCCTCCCAAGATGTGTCAAGCATCTCTTGTGATCCATATGTAGTAGAATCTTGGTGGGTTTGCTGCCAATGGTGGGCTAGGTAATGTAACTCTACTATAACAATTCTTATTTCCAAAAAATTGTCAGATTTTTCACTACAAAACCTCGTTCTTTGAATGTCCAACTGAATCCTTCTTGCTGCAATTTTCTCTCTAGTATTTTCTTTGTGGTGGTGAAAGGAGGGTGAAAGACATTGTCTATGGATAGAGTTGAAAAATTTTCTTATCAGGCCAACTCATATAGGGAAATCTTCTTTAGCCTTTTGTGCAGGAGAAATGGATCATTGTGGAGATTCCAGAGCTCACCATATTTTTACTTCTTATCACTGAACCCGAGTCACTGAACCACTTCTCCCATTTATCAACGTGGTTGTCCCCAATTAAGTGATGAAGTTTTTGGATTTGCTCTTCCACTTGTGCCTCCTTCAAGATAGGTTGCATGGGGAATTCCTTGTGAAAGAGGGGGCAAACTTGGCTAAGTAGTTTATTATTCTTTGAGGACTTAGCTATGGTATTCAGAGGTTGTGAATGTAGATGGATTTGTTTTGGGATCTAGATAATTTCCCAATATGGAACTTTAACTAGGTTGTCTATTTCTATTTTTTGCTCTTATGTGAGGTGAATTTGTAGATCAAACCATTGGGGTGCCTAATGTTGGGTAGTGTTCTTCATTGGTGGTCTCTTGTGGCTACACGCTAGAGGGTATAGCACTTCCACCTTGACTAAAATCCTCATTAGCATAGCTAGCTCTATTAAAGCAATGCTAGATTAGTAAACCACTTAATATATTTCTCTAAAACCCCATAAATAAACACCCAATCCTATTCCTTGAGAGAGAAGAGTTCTATGGTAGAAAATAAGAGGGTCTTATTGGTATTTCTTTGTTCAAGCTCCTTATTATTCTCTTGGATATATCCAATTGTAGTTTTTAGGTCACAAATCTGCACCCACTATACTGATTGTATCGCATGATGATTTCAAAAGTCAATAAAATCTTGTTAGTACCATCTTTGTCAAAGATTCTCTTCCCTCTCAAGAGTCTAATTAAATCTCTAATGATGAAGTAGCTAATATGTCTTTTCTCCAAAGGTATCGTGATTGTTGTTTTATGTAATTCTTGGTGAATTACCTCCATCACAAGGAGACGATGACCATAGAATTGAGCTTTAGGTTTCTCCTCCTAATAGGCCCCCATATTGTGTATGGCATGCTGAACAAGACAAAATTATTTCACAAGCGACGGAGCTAGTTTGAGAAGGGGATGATGCATCCTAGCTCTTCTCCTTTTTTCTCACATGTGTTGTTAGTGCAAAAGAAGGATGGGTCTTACCATATTTGTATAGACCATCATGCACTAAACAAGAACCCAATCAAGAATAGGTTATTGGTCCCACACATAGAGGATATCTTTGATAAGATAAAAGGATCTTCCTATTTTAGTAGGATTGACCTTAAAAGTGGCTATCATCAAGTACAAATATGTGGTAATTCCCTTTGGTCTTACAAATGCTCCCGCAACCTTCAACCGGTTGATGGAGAGATTATTTTGTAAGCATAAATAATATACAAGAGTGTTCTTTGATGATATCATCATCCAATCAAAGACACAAGTAGAGCACAAAGAGCATTTAAAGGCGGTTTTTCAAGAATTGTGTGCTAATAAGATCTATGTCAATGGAAATAAGAGTGAATTATTTCTTCAGGAGATACAATATTTGGGCCATATTATCTCTAAGGAAGGTATCCACATGGATCTTGAAAAGCTTAAGGTAATAGAAGAAAGGTCTCAACCCAAGAATCTTCATGAGCTAAGAAGTTTCATTGGTATGTGATTGTGAGTAAAGATGCTTCATTGTGACATTTTCTATAATAGAGGGTCCATTCCATGACTTAACAAAGAAAAAGGTTAAGTTCCAATGGATATCAAAAGAAAATGTGGCCTTTAATCAATTAAAAGAAAGGCTTATGCCACAACCACTTTTAGTGCTTTCTAATGTTACAAAGCCCTTTGAGTTAAATTGTGAATATGCAAGCAGTGAAATCATAGGGGCACATCTTTCTCAAGAAGGGCACCCTATCGCTTATGAAAGTTTCCATTTTAACCAGCAAGAAAGGGTACTTGGAATCTATGAAAAAGAATTGCTTGCATTTATACATTCATTAGATTCTTGGAAGCGCTATTTGTTAGGAACGACGTTCATCATACGAACAGATCATCAAAGTATTAAGTACTTTATGAAATAGACCAAGATTTCCAACAAGAAAATGAGGTGGGCTAATTTTCTTTCTCAATTTCATTTTCATATTGCTCACATTGCAGGGAAACAAAATGTTGTAGTTGACGCACTCTCTCAACAGCATAGGGTTAATGTTGTCTCTATTGCATACAATCATGATCTTACAAGCATGATTGGCAAGTATTATGAAGATGGAGACTATATTTCTATCATTGATGATTTAAAGTGTGGAAAGACTCATGAACCTTTCTCACTAAAGGAGGGCTTCTTATTGCATGGTTCACAACTATGCATAACAAAATAGCCACGTGAGAAAGTTATGTACGAGTCACATGCTCCACCATGTGCATGGCACCATGGGAAGACCCCTAGATTGTTGTAACCAAAAGCTCCATGGGAGAGTATTTAAATAGATCTCATATTTGGGTTACAAAAATCCATACATGGATATACGGTCATATGGATAGTAGTGGATCAATTTAGTAAACAAGAGCATTTTATTCCTGTTAAATAGTATTGCACATGGCTACTTTGTTCATTTTGGTATGCCAAGTTCTATAGTCTCAGATAGAGATCCAAATATGGCAAGTCTATTTTGGAAAGGACTATTTGAAAACATGGGCACATGTCTCAATTTCTTTTTTGCCTATCACCCTCAATTAGATGGGCAAAGAAAAATACTCAAAAGTTATGTAAGTGAAGTAGCTTAAAGTAATCCATGGAAAAGATTTCTTCCTTTGGTAGAGTTTGCATATAATAACGTAGTGCAT
This sequence comes from Polystichum acrostichoides, assembly GCA_025802375.1. NCBI lineage: Eukaryota > Viridiplantae > Streptophyta > Polypodiopsida > Polypodiales > Dryopteridaceae > Polystichum > Polystichum acrostichoides. The sequence goes on from JAOYMV010004492.1 coordinate 10,625, forward strand.
ACCTCTACACAAAAGTCTCCTTTTGAGATATGTGAAGGCCGCCCAAAGTATCCAACCATTTAAAGGATGCATAACAAGATCTTTGCAGTAGCTGATGAACAAGTGCTTGACATCAAGATAGCTTTTTACAAGATCAAAGAAGCTAGTCAAGCGTCGCAGCATAAAAAAGTAAAAATGAGCTATGGATAAGCATCAAAGACCTTTTGTGTTTAAAAAAGATGATTAGGTTTTCCTAAATTCTCCAAGTCTTGATTAAGGCAAACGATTGCGGAAATAATTGGCCTCAAGTAGTTCACTTTATAATTTATGTGACTATTACCTGAGTGCAACAGAAGGGAAATTTTAATTTCAATTTTTCTCACATTTTCACATACAAAAAGGTACTATATAAAAGATTTTGAAAAAAAAATTACAGATGAATAGAAAAAGGACATGTTTTATTTACAAAAAATTCACAGGTAAGGGGTTTTTAAAATAAGCCTTGAACGCACATGATATAGAAGATTTATACATAGTGACCTCCCCGAGGAATTGGCAAGGCAAACCCACGGATCATCAAAAGTTTTATGCTAAACGCGCCAAGAGGTATCATGGTCAATTGCAAATTATGTAAAGAATTAATGAAACATCTTATAGACTCAAGTTGCATGAGCACTGGCACATTCATAATGCATTCCATGTGAGTCTACTTAAGCAATTTAAGGGCACACCGCCAAATGAACCCAATGAAGAGGATCCTCTTGTGTTTGATGAACAAGAGGAGATCCTACAACCTGGGGCAATCCTTAGGCATGAAGACAACCTCCTTCAAAGTGGTAAGGTTTTACATAAGTATTCAATTCAATTTAATAATTATCCACTTGAAGATGCTAAATGGATGCACGAGCCATAGTTGAAGGATTCTCTTGCATTGTTGCAAGATTACAAGATCATTCATGGGTTAAATGATAACCAAGACATCGATGTATAAAATGTTCAATAATTTAATGCAATGTTCTTTCTGTCTCAAATGTTATGCATTAAAATATTTTGTGTGTACACCAATGTTTAAAAATCAACTTAGCAATGATTTCATCACGAAGCATCTACTAGACTTGCTATCTTGTCTAGGAAAGATACGTGCACAAATGTGGATCCCAAGCATACATGGAATTCCTTTCACT
>JAOYMV010005603.1:0-11767 GCA_025802375.1 Polystichum acrostichoides
GCCCATACTGTATCTTGTGGCAGTCTTGCCCTCATCTTGCAAAGAAACTCCCATACATAGAACTGCAGCTTCTCATGCAAAAGTGTGGCCCAATCCACACACAAGTCTTTTTCTACACTGTGGAGCAATGCATAAGACTCTTTGCTCATGTAGTAGTATTGTACCAGCGTGTTTACACATGACAAATACCATTCTACATGTACTTGCCTTTTTGTCGGGACATTTTGAACCATCTAGTATCCCTTAAAGCCTTCAACCGCCTTCATCATTTTATCAAAAACCTTCAAAATGCTCAAGTCTTATGTGTAAGTCAACTAAAATTCTTTTGCCACAAACTCTAGTGTTACCCGCATGTCTTCTGCTACAAAGCCCTGAGTTTGCTTTAAATAATCAAATTGTTCTTCTTGTGCCTGCGGATTGACATGCCACTCCTTCCAAGGCAGGGTGGCAAAGTCCCACAACTTCACCTTCTTTAGCCATGCTTCTATTTTAGGATCTACTAAGTCCAAGGCAGATTGCATCCCTTCTTCCTCTTCTTCAACATCAATACGGTTGAGCCACCCTTCTAGAGATACCTTAGCAGCATGCTCCTTTGCTACCTTCTTCTGTATCCCCTTACCCCTCTTAGCAGCACTCACCCCTGATGTCCCACTCACATTACGGGTTTGAGGCATCTTGAGCTATTCTAAATTTTTTCTAAGCTCATTCAATTTGTGGAGCTCCTCTATGGTAGAATTTTGCATATCCCACATAGAAATAGCATGCGCTATGGCTAAAACAACCCGTACTTCTCCCACTTCAAAAGATTCATGCAAATCTACTAATCCCGTCTCTTGAGAACCACTCCACCTCAATTTGAGTGGATTTAGACTTTTCACACACATTAATAAAATCATGACAAAATTCAAAAATTATGCATGCCACATCATCAATTCGGACTTTGCTAATTCCAACAGCTCAAAATCCTCCACTTGAATTACCATCACCAAAGGTGCATATATTAAATCCAATTTGGAATGATGCTTCTTTGTCATAATTACATCACCTCTTGTATTAATCAGTGTTTCACTTGAGCCAGCTTGTCTTGGAATCCTACCGTAGAATTTCTTCAACCTGAAGCCATTAACAGGCTTTAACACCTCTATTCCAAAATAATATTTTAGTCAAAATGTCCCTTGGCCCAAGTCTTTCACAATCTGATAGGGACCAAGGTATCTTAGCTTTAGTTTGCTAGGATGAGGTCCTAGCTTAGATTCGTACATCATAATCCAATCCCCTTGTTGAAAGATTTTAAACTTAACCTGTCTTGACATCCAAGCTTGCCTTATCTTTTGATTATCTCCATTGTAAGAGCACTAATCAATATGTCCTCATCCAATTGCAGCAATTGTTCTTGCCTATGTCCCAAAGACTCTTCTGGTGATATCTTATGTTCTGCAAAAATCCTTAAAGATGGGACCACAAATTCCATAGGCACAATTTCCTCCATGCCATACACCAATCAAAATGGTGTCATACCTATTGAAACATTATATGCTCTCCAAAATGACCACAGAGCAGAATTTAACTTGTCATCCCAATCTTTGTAATTATTTGCCACTAACTTCTTCAATATCCTGAGCAAAATCTTATTAGAACTGTTTGCCTGCCCATTTGCTTGCAGATGGTATGGAGAGGACTCCTTATGCACCAACATATGTGTCCTAGTCAACTCTTGAATGATTGAATTTAGAAAATGTGTCCCTTGATCAAAGACCAACTCAATAGGACATCCAAACCTGCTCATTATGTTCTTGTACAAGAATCTTACTACACTAGTTGCCTTGTAATCTCTAAGAGCCACTGCTTCCACCCACTTTGTAGCATAATCAATAACCACTAAAATATATCTGGTACCTATTCTCTGAGCCCTATGCTTAACTGGATCAACAAAATCAAGTCCCCACTTTTGGAATGGCTCTTAAGGCAAAATTAGATGATCTGTCATCCAATCTAATGGACCTTGTTGTCCCATCTTCTAACATTGTAGACATTCCCTTGAAAATTTATAAGCATCCTTGAATACCAATGGCCACCATAATCCAGCTTACAATATCTTCCTACCTGTAATTTCACCTGAAAAGTGTCCTCCAGCATCCCCACTATGAGCTTCTTTCAATATTGCTCCATGTTCTTCATCTGGTACACACCTTTGGATTATTTGATCAATGCCCCTTCTGTATAGACATCCTGCAATCACTAAGAAAGGCCTGCTCTTCAAGGCAAATTTCTTCTTTTGATTTGTTGTCATCTGACTTGGCAACATTCCATCCAGTAAAAAATTCAACATCTCATCATACCAATTATCGATCTCAAGAGCTCGAATTTCATAAATACCTGCATCTAGTAGCTGGTCAAAAATTTTGACTGCCTCTTCCCCTTGCTCAATCCGACTTAAATAATTTGCAATTGCATGTAATTTGCCAGGAGTATGGATAATACTAAAGTCAAACTCTTGCAACGAGAGCATCCATCTTGCTAACCTTCCTATTACCTGAGGTTTCTTCACCAAATACAGTAAAGCTTGATGGTCAACATGAAAAACCTTCTTATTACTCAATAGATAATGTCAAAATTTCCTCAAGGCATACACCATGCTAAGAGCTTCTCTCTCAATGACACTATAATTCTTCTCAGCTGGTGAAACCATCTTGCTTGTATAGTAGATGGGTGTGAACCATCCCTTTTGCTTCTCTTGCATTAAGACAACTCCAATAGCCACATCGGACGTATCCATAAATACATGAAAAGATAATAGCCAATCTGGTGGCTGCAAAATTGGTGCCACTACAAAAATCTTCTTCAAAATTTCAAATGTTTTCTTCTATGCTTCACCCCACACAAATGGGATCTCCTTCTTTGTAAAATGAGACAATGGAGCACATATATCTGCAAGATAGCGTAGATACCTGCAATGCCATTTAATTTACCCCATAAACCTCATTAATTTCTTTAGATTCTTTGGAGGTTGTGCCTCCTGAATGGCTTTGACTTATCTGAACATTCCTTCTGCAAAAATAATATGTCCTAGCAATTTCCTTCTTTGGATTGCTATTGCACATTTAAATGGATTCAAGGACATTCTAAACATCCTGCATCCCTGGAAACATTTCCTCAAGTGCTCGAGATGTAATGACTTTGTCCCAAATACTGAAAAATCATCCATGAAGATCCGCATAAAGTCTGTGAGATAGGGCTCAAATGTTTTGTAAGCTACCTTTGAAAAAGATGGGGGGTCATTCTTCAATCCAAAGCTCATCACTGTATACGCAAATGCTCCCCATTCAATTATAAATGCAATTTTGTCCATATCCTCCTCCGCCATGCTAATTTAGTTGTACCCTAAAAACCCATCCAAAAAGCTATACATTTCATGTCCTGCTACATCATCAAGCAAGGTATCAACAAAGGCAAAGGAAAAGGGTCTGTTATGGTAGTTGCATTCAACTTTCAATAATCAACACAAACCCTTAGTTTCCCAGACTTCTTTGTAACCACTACAATAGGTGAAAGCCATACAGTTTGATCCACAGCCTTAATGAACCCAGCTTTGAGAAGTTTATCCAGCTCTTCTTTAACTTGCTTTGCATAATTTGGATTCATTCGATAGCATTGGTGCACTACTGGAACTGCATCCACTTTCCAGCTGATCCGATGCTGATGAACCTGTTGTTTCAATTATGTTTTAGATTAAGTAATTTAATTCCAACTCGTTTGAGGCTTGTACGTTGCGAGAAGTATGTGACGGTGGAGTATACAGATGCATACACTTACCTTGGAGTGGTCTTTAGTGGCCCAGTGCTTTCTATGAGGAGAGCAGTGGAGACTAGACTGACGAGAGCATATGCAGCCCTGGGGAGGATGGAGAGGATGTGTTCGCAGGTTTAGTTTCAGGAACCTCGAACAAAGCTTTGGCTTTTTGACTCTTTGGTACATCAGCCTCGCCATGCACGGTAGCCCTTCCTACAACACTGGCAATCCCGGTGTTTGCTGCCATGACGACAATCCCGCTACTTCCAGCAAACCCGGATTCCTATCTTCCTATACCGGCAATCCCGATACTTCCATCTTCTTCAACGGCAACCTCGACTAGGCCTCACTTGCATGCAGCAATCCCGCATTCTCAAGCGGCATACCCACTTACTCGATGGCCGGACGAAGTTTGCCTCGTGTGTGCAACCTCGTCATCGACCATCAACCCATCTACTCTCGACGGTTCCTCTCGGCTGCGAGCTCAAGCCTTGCCGTGGGAGCCCTCTTCTCCGGACCCTTCTTCCACCCTCGTTGGTGATATTTCACTTTGGCCCATACTATCCTCTTCTCTGACTACTTCTCACCCTCTCCGCCATTCCCTCCTTCTTGGAACCACAAGACATTCCCTTGCAGCTATACATCCTGTGGAGACAATCGGCGATGGGCAACCATTGTGTTGCTCATGCTTCCCGATGGTTCTTCCTCTACTTTGCCTTTCACCTTTTGGGGGGAAAGCTGTAAGCACCAAGCTCAAGAAGCTGCCATCTCAGCTAATCAGCAATCGGCGCGATTGACACGATCACGACACAATGCAAAGGAAGATCAAAAGATCCAGGATAGTGAATGCTTGTAGTTTTTCCAATGCACATGTCTTTCATCTCTCTCTGCACACACACCCTCAGTGCACATAGCACTCTTCCCACTTGTAAAGCCATTTGGCTTACGGGGAAGTGTTGAAATCTATAAGCCTTTTTGGCTTTCCTCAGTAGGGTCTTGACACCTGGCTTTGTAACAACCTGAAGGCTCTATTTAAAGATGCCATCTAAATGAAATAAGAGATAAGTTGCGAGCAGTTGTGTACGTGTCTTTGTGTACCTTGTGTATGCGTCTGTGTTCTCTGTGTATGCGCTGCTCCAGCAACATGTAAGCAAATTTCAACACACTCATGAAGCAACTGGACTCTCAACAAAGAGCCTCTACCATGCAGCTATGCGTGCAGCTGCAACATGGAAATTTTGTGGCTTCCATCCTCTCATTTCAGGCATTCCTCCTTGTGTACCCAATGGCGGCTATAGATATAATCCTGGAGATTCATGCTGAGTTTCCCCTCAATCAGGGAATCGAAAGTCTTCACAATGATTGGCCGAAAATGTGGCTTCTCATTATTAATTTTGGCCTCCCTTTGATTACACCAGCATGACAAATGATGTTCTCAATATCAATTTTGGCCTCCCTCTGATGACACCAACATGACAAATGATGTTCTTAATGACATCTCAAGGTGCTTCTACCTTTGGAACCTCTCCTGCATGCTGGCAAATACTTTGCAGGCACCCATTCTACTTTTGCCCCATGATGGACATGGCATCATGGGTGCCTTTCCTCCATGGAAACACACCTCCTTTGACCCCGACAGATATCTTCATCAACATATATACCCACAACCGTTGGAACACAACCCTGAGCCTCATGCAATCTCAACAAACCATGGGTCCTCTTTTGCGCCCTCCAAAAAGTACACCGATGCAAAATTCAGCCCTTCTCTAAATAAGTCCTCACATGCACAGACATCTATGGGCGCTTACCCTTGACATCGGCATTCTCCCTCGACAATAATGTGGAACCATGGTGCTTTTCATTACATACATGGTGAATTTGCATCAACAACTTCAATCGGCATCACTCCCCTTGTCTTTCTCTTGCTTGTGGGGGCATAGATTAATTTGAAGGTGCTCTAATCTTAGGTGATCTTCCACCAGCTCCATCAAATATCCCCCACAAGATTTGTCTTCGGCGGTTCCGCACACACCTCATTGGCTGTTCCAAAAGAGTGCCATAACCACCTGGGAGGAGTCCAGGAAGGTGCTGCCATTTCCTGTTCCTGCTGCAGCACTTGCACCAAATGCTTCGCTTCCACAGCTGCTCTTGTGATGACTCCAAGCACAATTAATATGCCAGCACCACCATCTGGGAGTAGGCAGACCTACCAAGCTCAAAGACTCGCCTTCAACGCCCAACCCCTCATTCCCCTCTCTGTACCGTTTTTAGAGAACCCCAATCCACTGTATGGACATTGGATCTAGAAAGCGTATCCATGCTGATACATCATCTACCTCCGACTGTCGACATGGGCTCCCAACAATCGGAAACCCGTACAACATTTGAAGACAATTTACTCTTAAACCTTCTTGAAATATTCCTAGAATGAACACTCCCTATGTATCCACATCTCTATCAAGCCAGTGAGGATAATTTACCACTTTCCATTTCAGCCTGCAAAAACAGCCTAATCATAATTTAAATCCAATATGCTTAGACATACTAAAATGAATTTAGAATAAAAAACTTGACAATTTGCAAACGGATAGCATGAGGGTTTTTGGATGGTTCAGCTCCTATCCTCTGCTACTACCGAAGGGCTCACATTCCCTAGTAGTATGTTTGTGCCAGAATCCACAAAGAAACTGGGCATGCCCTACAAGGACTTCACTTACCTGTTCTATAGTAGCCCCTAATCCCATCGAGTGCTCAAGTAAGGAGGCCCATCACTACTAACAAGCTTCACCCCTAATCTAATCCATTGTATAGACAGACAAAAAGGCCCATCACTGCCAAAGAGGCTTAAATTACAAGACTTAAAGACTTGAGATGTTGCACTTCATGAAACAATTTATCGAGGAAGACTCTCTAGCAACATAATCATTACTACGACTAATGCCTTTCTTATCATGTACAATTGATAAAATAGACTGCAATGAGATCCAGGGACACTTTCTAACAGCTATAGCACAGAGCCATGTACAGACAGACAAGCCCATCAATGGCTGGGTGATTAGACTTGATTTAAAAAGTAGCAGAAGTGCTAGCAAAAAGTAGCAGAAGCTGGGATTCTAGCAGCTGAAACATGCCAAACGGATGGGTAAAATGTCAAATGCACACTAAAAGGCTCTACTTTAGTAATAGATGTGGTGGCATCGATGTGCAAGTAGTATGCAGTCAAGCCCCTCCACCTGCATATAAGAGCCTAGAGATTTTTTCTTCAAGCGCGATCCGTGGTGGATAATGCTATAGTATTGAAGCCATCAGCATCTGTTATGTCACACTTAAGATACCTAAGAGCAGCAGAGCTGCCATCACACTTCAACAGGATAGACAATTTATGTGCCAAACTTATTCACAACGTTACCTTCAGAAATAAAACTAGGACAATTTTCAATCATATTAAGGAGAGAAGGCTCTATAGGTGCATATGATACCACATGCAGCTCATACTTGTGCACAACAGTGCTGGATGAGGGCTAATTATGTCGAGAGCTAGGTGCACACAATGTTGTTGGCTGTGGAGGGGACTCAAATGGGACTGGCAAGAACACCATCACAGGAATACAAATCATGAAGATGCTTAGCAGAAGGACCAGCACTGTTAGAGCCTGACTTGCACACAACTGTGAAGGGCATTTCACAAGAGACACTGAAACCCCATCATTATAATTGCCGTCCGACTATGGCAAGGGCACAGACTTTGAATTTTCAAAACCCTACAGGAATGAAAGCATCGCGGTAGAATAATGCAAGGTGTACACAAAACACCTATGTTCACCAGGGAAGAATACAACACCTAAATATTCTCATATTAAACATCAAAAAAAATATCAGATAATGTGCAATAATAAGCAAGGGTTCACAGCTTAAGGCCAGAGAAAACCGAGCACACCTTTTTGTTTCCACTTGCGCACAATGAAGAGCGCTCGCGCAAGAGGTGACCTAGCACAGAAAACATCAGACAGCAGCAACACTTCTTTTACCAGTAAGTAAAGGTCTCCTTCCCCGCTTCATCAACAGGACTCTCTGTCCCTTAATCAGCCAAAACATTTGGGTCTAAGTCCTCATCCAGTGAGGCACACTCTGTAAAGGCCAAAAAAGTTAGCCTACTTGCACACAATTATTGCACAGACCAATATCACAGTCCATAGAGTCAAAATCACTCAGGTCCATAAGAGAAACAATAAAAGATGCATAAGTTTTCTGTGGATGAGCCCATAGCTATTTATAGCCCACATGCAAGTTTTATCATACACAGCACTTATCTTTCAGGTCTATCCATACACATGGATAGAACCTCAAAACAGATGTACTTTTCCTTGCAGACTATTCATACATGCCACCTCTTCAAGAGTAATACATTGAAAGCATAGGACAAATAACTAAGTCATTCCCATAGGAGCCTACCTGAGTTTGAGAGAGTTTTGTGCTATCATAAATAAAATATCAAAACACTGTATGAGGGAAACAAAATAGCTGTCAACGCCTCACTGCTGCTAGCTGGCAAAAGGCCTTGTAGTGCGGTCGAGATTTAGGCATGACAATGGGGTAAGGCCCTTTGTACTCTACCAAGTCGCGGGCCCATTGCAGACAAGGCTCCCTTCGATAGTGTATCAAATTGTGTTGCACCATACTAAAGATAGCCTTGCGAGAGACTTTTCCAACCAAATCTTGCAGTGCAACAACACCAAGTGGTGGCTCACTCATTTGTCTTACTACATATGCCCAATCCTCCTCTTTCCAAGCTGGGCTTGAATCCTTCAACAGCCCCTCGCTGACATTGTCGACACAGGTAAGATCTGCACCAGGAGGAAGCCTCCACTTAGGAGGAACGGAGGCGGGATCGTAGCCCTTCTCAGCCTCCAAAACAGCCCTGAAAAGGACTTCACCCTTCAGTTCAGACCAGTGTGAGGCCAAGGGATCATCATAGTTTGAAGACTCCTCTGCCAATTGCTGTAACAGCAATACACGCCCTCCAAGAACATCGAAGATGTCATCCCATATAGCACTGGGAACAGAAGTCTCACCCATGTTCTCAAGGGCTAGTCGGAAAAACTCATAAGCCTCCTCCTTCACGAGGTCACCAACAAGACCAGTGGTGTATCGAGCAGAACCCAGATGTGAATCAAGATAGAAGCAGAAAAAGTCTTCTGAGGTGCCCAGTATGACATTGGCAATCTTATCCTGCTTAGTGACCTTGATGAAAAACCTCTGCAATGTCTGAAGAGCTTCATGCTCCACTGGATCAAGAGACCACCTATGCAGGCAATTAGCCTCATCGATGATTAGGGAAGGAAATCCTGCTGCATGACCACGGAGGAAGGTCTTTGCGCGTTGCTTATACGCAAACATCAACGAATATAAGATATCCAAAAGGGCATTCAAGTCATCTGACTGCTGCATCCTTGTTAGAAAACTTGCAATATCAGTGGCAACATTCTTCGTTGCATCAACCATGGGGTCCCCATAAGGCAGTTGTCGAAGAGCATCTAGGATTGAGGTTGCCACCACGCTTGACTGTGCCTTGAGAGCCTTACAGAAGGCCGCTGAGTTGTGAAATGTCCCACCGCGCATATCAATTAAGATGGGATAACCAGGAATTTGACAGGTCTGCTGCAAGTGTATGAACTGCTTCAACAGTGCACTTTTCCCTGCATCTTCAGGACCTGTTAAGAGCAGAAGCTTACCATGTTGAGCTAACGTTTGCAACCGACGCATCTCGCCTTGCCTGTTGTAGAAGGACGTCGTGGTGCTGTGATGACGGGGATGTAGAGAAAGAGCCCCCTCAACTGCTGCAAGAGGCTTGGGACAAACTGCCGTGTAGCTGCTATTGAAGAGCGCCCTTGACCTACTCGTTAGCCGCAGCAAAGCCGCCATGGCTGGCTCCAGGCAAGCTTCCTCCACACACACTGCACACACTCACTTACCAAATTTTTGCCCTTTCCAATATTAATTTAGGGCTGACCACGTGTACGTTTGAGATTTTTTTAGGGCTGCCACGTGGACGACACAGATTCACTTATTGCCTTGCTTGAAAATTCTTTTATTGGGTGAGCAATTATGGCGCCGCGACCTCTTGTTTTTTCCTCTCACGCACACACGCAAACACACACACTCTCTCTCTCTCTTCACACGGTTGTGGCGTCGCAATGACCTCTTGTTTTTTTCTCTCATGCACACACACACTCACTCATCACGCAGTTCTCTCTCTCTCTCTCTCTCTCTCTCTCTCTCCATCATGTTGACCATCATCTCTGCTCTGCTGTTTTGTGTCTTTATGCCAAAATTTTATGTGCATCCTCATGTAAATATTAAAACACTTTTACATCAACTACTACCAGCTCGAGCTCGAGCTCAGATAGCGAATTTTACGGTTCCATAGCTTTATCCTGGTCACTAAAGAACCTAGAATCTTGATTGCTTGATTGTGATAGTGTGCATGTGCATGTATGTGTGTGAGACCGCGCAAGTGTGTGTGTATGTGTATGTGTGTTTGTGAGAGAGAGAGCTACATTTGTGTGTGCGCGCGTGTGTGTGTGTGTGTGCGTGCATGCGTACGTGCAAGTGCACACTCACATGCCTGTGTGTGTGTGAGGTGCCATGATTGCAGAGCTGCTGATAGGCAAATTATATTGAGGATACCATCTGAAGACTCATTCTGGGCCATTGTTATGGCATCTTTAATTCCAGGTATGCCATGTGCCTTTTGCTTTCCATAAGGAATAAGGTATTGATGATCGTGTTTGACCAATAAAAGTAAGGGCTTGATTCTCATAGAAAATGAACATATGCACTTTCGGAATGACATTCACTTGCTGGCACTTCCTCTTACCTGAATGCACCACTTGCATGTCCTAGCATTAGCTCTATATGGCATTCTCTCTCTAGACTTAGCTCAATTCTAGTGAGATAATGCCCTTGGTAGAACTATAGAATTCTTTTATCCTTCTGGAAAGATTCATGTACCCTTGTAGCATTAGATAATGCCCTTGGTTACCTTTCCTCATAACCTTGCCTCACCTTGGAAGTAATGAGCATATTCTTTCTCTAGAAGTCTAGTGAGAGAAATGGCTCGTATATGCTTGTTGAATGGTTTATCTTGCTTTTGGCATACTAATGCCCCAAGATACCTTCACATACACCTTTTACCTCATATCCTTTGCTTCCATTTATAATCTCTCTCTAAGTTGGCCCATTTCTAGAGAGAGAAAGCCTTTAAAGCATATCAAAATACAATTTTGATGGCATTGCCCCGAGGAGAAGGCAACTTTGGCAAGGTGAAGTGTTGCCATCGGCGGATTGATTAACAAAATCTGCCTTGTCTTTGAAACCTCTCTTCTGTAAGACAAAGGGCTTGATTACAAATTTGCAAGCTTTGCCAATTAGAGTTGCAGAAGGACGAAATGCAAAATAATGTGTGTGTGTGTGAGAGAGAGAGTACGAACTCCGACCGGGCTAGTTGTTACAACACATGCTTGTCCACTAGTGGCTTTTGCTTTTGTCTAGGTGATTCATGCATGGCATGGGTCATCAAGAAGTAACCCAAATTGTGGCCACATCTAGCTGCAAAGTTGAGTACATGGCAACATTCACAACTATCATTGAGTGCCTTTGGACGACTGAATTTGAGAGCGAAGAAAGCGACAAAGAAATAGCTAGCGTACCCTCTCATTTCAAAAAATACACCATTCAAGATAGAAAGATTGTAACTAAATTGAACTAATGATAATCAGTAATTAGCAATCTTTACTAGATTGCCCTGATTATCCTTAATACAATCAAGACTTGGCAACTTAGAACTTAAGATAAACTGAAAGAAAGATGATTTCAATCCACACACACTCACACACCCAGAGATGATTGAGGGCCGGAAGTAATTACTTGAGCCGACCCCCCCTCGAAAGGCATTTGTATTAATGGTGCTCGAAAGAGC
>JAOYMV010006712.1:0-11757 GCA_025802375.1 Polystichum acrostichoides
CCCCCAGCAGGGGTTCCGGGGGGCATCACCCCCGGATGGGGGTCTGGGGGCAACGCCTCCAACAGGGAGTCCAGGGGACAGCGCTCTCGGTGGGGTTCTGGGGGCAATGCCCCCATACGGTAAGACCAATGTGTTGTTTTGCAAAAAATCATCCCAATGAAATCTTAAAGATGAAAGTCTTTTGCTATATTTAAAAGCATTTTTGGTGGTGTAAAGCGGGAGCTTATTAATAGATGTTTTTAATTATATTTTCTATAGTTTATGGTATATTGTATACATAAATAAGAAACTTAATTTATTAAAAACCTAATCTTTAACCCAAGAAGGTAGTGAACAAGAAGCAGGCAAAAAACCGCAACACACAGGGTAGCGTGAAGAAGGAGAGGGCAACACAGAGGTCATAGAGCGGGAGGAGACAGCACACAGGACAACACACAGGGTAGCACACAGGGTAGCAGAGTGCAAGGAGGCAGTGCAAGGCTGCAAGGGGCAAAAACAAGAGGGGAGGACGCTGAGGAGGGGCGTCGACACACACAATTATACACACGCATAGACACACACAGGTTCTTTGTTTCTCCATATCTGCTTCTTCTGCATATCAGGAAAAACACACACAGGTATGGTTTTCTCTCTTCCTCTCATACAAACAAACATATTTCTCTCTTTCTCTCTTTCTCTTTCTCTTTCTTGCACACACACTCAAAGAAATGGCCCTAGATATTTCTCTCACACACACATGCACACATACAAATACACAGATCTTTCCATCTCTCTCTCTCTCTCTCTCTCCCTCTATAGTTAATTAGAGAGATAAAAAGTGTTTAATTAGTAGTTAATTAGAGAGAGAGTGTTTAATTAATAGTTAAATAGCTAGGACATTAGAGACACAACATTGAAAGTTAACTGACCTCTAATTGACATCAAATTAGCAAGAATTAAAAACAAACTTAAATTGAGATTAAAGAGCATACCGGGAAATTGTATTTGGAGTGAATTATGCCGAATACGAAATTCAAAATTGTGATTTGGGGGCAAATTCAAAATTCAAATTGAAGATTCGCGAGGAGCAGAGTGAGAGTAGACTTCGAGAGTAATTTGAAATTCAAATATGAGATTTGGGAGAAATACAAATTTCAAATCTGAGAATTGGGGGGAAATTTGAAATTCAAATAAGTGCCCACTTCTGTATATGAAAGGGGTTGTGTGCTCCCTGGCTTGGGAGCCTGACTTTGACCCTATTATTTTTCTCAACCAAGCCTATCTTGTGTGGGTGGAGTTTCTAGACATTCTAGATTGGTTATGGGATTCCTTTCCGAATTTTGCTGCTGCACTTGGTCAAGTTTTATTTGCTCCCTCTAGCCCAGCATTCGTTAAAGCTTCTAACAATGTCTGTATAGCTTGGGACCCTACTACTCCTACTCCCAAAGTGTTCAATGTCCTTATGGCTCAGCGAATGCTTGCAATTAAGTTAGTATTTGGAACTTTTTTTGGACCGTTCTTTAAGTGTAGCACACATGGTCATTTTGCTTGAGAGTGCCCTAAGATGAATCTGGGTCAGCCTCATCTACAAAAGGAGGTGGTGTCCCCCTGAGGTGGTAAACCCCTCCCAAGAAGGGCCTTCTAATTTCATAACTGCTAAGTAACCTTTCTCAAGATCGGGACCAAAGTGGCAGCCTAGGGATTCTCCTCTCGCCCCTAATCCTGCCCATCCTATGGAGGTGGAGTCCTTAAACAAATTTGTTGTGTTGGCCACATCAGAGGAACAAAGGGAGATAGACACTATTAGTGCTATGGAACAAAGAAGATAGTATGCCATGCAAGCTGCTCGAGTCTCATCCTCAGATGAACCCTATCCTTACTTTTCTCCTTTGGTGCCCTATGGGCTCCCTTCCTCATCTAACAATACTGGAGGATATGCCAGCAACCCTCGAAAATGTTTTTCTCCCATTGATGTAAGTGATGATTCTAATGGGGGGTTCATGGTTGCGGAGCTGGGATAATTGGTGGGAGGGAGTGGGAACTCTTTGTATATAATGAGCTCCTCTTGCTCATTGTGTTCTTGGAATGTTAAAGAGATTAAAACCCGTGCTAAGAGTCAATTGTTTTGGGATTTTATTAGAAATAATTCTTAGGTTTTTGTGTGGGCCATTCAAGAGAATGACTTAGACTCTCATTGCCTTAGGAAGAATAGTTTTTTACATTATGTTGCTTTTTTAACTGACTCCCCCTCTGGGCATAGTGGAGCTATGTCTCTTATCCATAGAGATTTAGCCCCCTCTTTGGTCTGTATGCATCCTTCTTGTAGGTTCCATGTGGTTAAAGTGTCCTATGCTAACTCTCAATTTTGGATTGTCAATATTTATGGGTAGAATCTAGCTAAGGCTAGGACCCTTCTCTGGAAAGCCCTGGATGATCTTGATTGCAACCTCCCTTTTGTGTTAGTACGAGACTTCAACATGGTTTGTAGGAGGTTTCATTGGAGGGGCCCGGCCAATCTTGTCCAGAGTAGGAATACAAAATGCTTGGGAAGCCTTCTCTTCCAAGTGGAGCCTTTCTAATGCTTGGGAAATAGGGCCCATGGCTCCTCATCTGGGACACACGTACTTTAGTTTGTAGCATCCCAGCTCCTTAGCCAGACTGGATAGATGTTTTTTTTTCTCATGATGATGATTAGATACCCCACTCTCTAAAGGTGCATGTTGACTCAGCAGTGTATATTTCAGATCATTTCCCTCTTGTTGTCTCTTGGCAAGACTTGGGTACCTCAACCTCTCTGCTGCCAGGGGCCAAGATACTTTTGATTGTTAACTCCCTAGTGCTTCACAAGGAACATTTTGCTAATAGTGATGTATCTTTCATTCAAAAGCTCCTTAAGGACCTTGCTCACAGACTGCTGCAAGCCAATACTTTTTTCTCCCTTAGAATACAAGGGGTCATTAGGCATTTTGGCAAGCAGAATGCTAGGGATGGAAAGCTTAAACAATTTGTTGCTCATGGGGTTCTAAGGGACTTATAGAATAAGGCATCTTTGGGAATTTTGTCTACCCAAGAGCATCAGTCGTGGCTTCAAGCAAATAAATGGGTGCATGATGCTAATTTTTTGGAGGTTAATAAAGCCAAGATTCTTTCTAGAAAACATTTTCTAAATGTCTCAGATTTCAGCCCTAAGTTCTTCTTTAGAGCTATAAAATCCAAGAACTCTAAAGATGGGATCTCTGCTCTAACCTTACTTGATGCCTCTGTCACTTGCAACCCCTCCCTTATTGCTGCTAATTTGCTAAGTTTTTTTGGAGGAATCATTGGTGCTCCTGAAGAGCCTTATGAGCTCAAAGACTATATGCAATCCCATGTGTTGGCTCAGCTGTCTCCTATTGTGGACTCATCTCAAGTGAGCTGGATGGAGAGATCTTTTCTCTGTTGCTGAATGTTTGGATGCATTGAAGTGTATGGGCACTGAAAAATCCCAAGGTTGGGATGGCCTGACTGTCCCTTCTTTTGTGTCCTTCTAGGATCATTTATCGCCTTTTGCGACAATAATTGTTGATAGGATTTTTGATGGGATGTCTATGGATCCTATGGTTTTTAAGGGCTTGGTGAAATGCAAGTGGCTTGTTCTCTTCCTAAGCAATGGAGTCCAATCACCATGCTCCTTTTTATCTACAAGATAGCTGCTAAGGTCATTGCTTCAAGGCTAATGCCTATGCTCATCATTATGTGGTTATCAAAGGAAGGTCCATCAATGATAACATATTGGCTGCCATGATTGGGATTGATTATGCTAAGTTATCTAAGCAGACGTGCATCCTGTTACAATTGGTCATAGACAAAACGTATGATAGAATATGCTAGTCTTTTATTGCTGCTACTATGCACAAGATGAGATTAGGGAAGAAGATGGCATCATGTATTTTTCATCTCACTCAAAATGATCAATCTGAGATGCTTTGAAGTTCTAGAATTGTGGGTGCCTTTTCACTAGCAAGATTTGTCAGACAGGGCTGCCCCCTAGCCCCTCTCTTGTTTGATTGTTAATCTTGAAAAGGCAGCCTCCAAGGGGATTATCTATGGGCTTACTCTCCCTGGTCATAGCCAGCTCTTGGCTAAGCTATTTGTTGATGACTCATTGTTATTCCTTCAGGCTGATGCTGTAATTTTGAGGAATGCTTTATAGATTGTGCAAGACTTTGCTACGACATCTGTCTCTCAGTGCAACTTTGAGAAATCAAAACTTTTGTGTATCACTGAAGATAATTCTTTTGACCCTACTACTTGGACTAGAGTGGTTATCCCCAAGGGGCTAATTGTGAGACACCTGGGAGCTCCATTGGGTGTCAGTGTGTCTGAGAAGATGAAGTTTGACTGGGTAATTTCTAAAATAAGGGTTAAGTTGAAGAATTGGGCTTACTTTGAGTTACACTTCTGGGCAAAAATCAAAATAATAAAGTCCATTGTCATGTCTTACATTTTGTTTTATGTTCCTTTCTTAAGTTTTAACAACTCTAGATGGAATGTGTTTCTCAAACCTATTAAGTCGTTTCTTTGGAGGAAGTCATTCTTGAAGACTAGAGCTACTAGTTTAATTTCTTAAGATGCTCTTTGCTAACCTAAGGCCTGTGAGGGGTTGGATCTCCTTCATCTCCCCTCACAAGCCTTAGCTATGCATGCTGGGTTTATCCCTACCCTAATCAAGCAGTCCCAATCTTGGACTATTATGTTGAAATACATCATTGACTACAACAAAGTGTATACTAGTGGGGGCTTCTAGATAGATCTCTCTTGGCAATAGAAATGACGCTCTAATGCTCCCTTTCTTGTAGAGAGTGTGGAATTTTCTCCCTCTTTTCTTACCTCTTGTCAATAGGTGTGTGTGAGTCTACAGTGGAAAGGCTCTCACAGATATACAAGGAATGCTTTGTTATTAAACTCTATCTAGTGGTCCCCTTTGTTTGAGGTGTGTTTGGAAGAAGGTAAAACTACCAGCAGGTCTCCTAATAACAAAGGACCAATCTCTTGGGGGGACTTGTGGGATGGTCACACTATTGGGTGGAGGTATGTGGAGTCAGCTGTTAGTCATGTTTAATCTTAAACTTTCTGTTGTCCCTCTGCTTACTAAAGTTTTGGACGTTGCTAGTCAGTGGTATGTTTCCCATTGGATTAATGATGATTTTTTTTTCTCTGACTGGGTCTAGCCTCAAGATACTTCCTTCCATTCCCCTGTCACTAAGAGCATTTATCTCTCTATTCTAACCTTGGCTGATAGGCACTTGAGGTTGAATGAAATCTAGGGGAAGAAGTGGTCTTCTCATTGGTGGACACATTTGTTTATAGAACTGAGGAGCTCTCTTGGCTCTGTTCAATTTAAAGTCCTCTAGTGGAAGGTTATGCTAGGGGCTCTACCTTATGCCTAAAAGCTCTTTGTAATGGGAATGCATTCAAGCTTGTGTGATACCTCCAAGTTTCAAGTGGAATCTATCCCCCATCTGTTTGGTTATTGTGATATGCTATGTAAGGTGTGGAAGGAAGCTCTTAAAATTATTTCTTCCTTGTTATAGTTTAAAGCAACAAGAGGAACCCCTCTTGTTCACTTTTTTGTTATTCAGATACGATATGCTATGGGCTGTTTGGCTGCACAGAAATAATGTAATGTTTGGTGCTAATGAGCCTCCCCTCAATGCCGCATCTTTTTTGGCTGATTTTGTTCAGAATTGGAACTTGTATTTTCAATCTATTTCTTCTTCCCATGTCCCCAAATGGCTTCAAGTCAAATCAAGGATTAACTCACTAGGTATTTGCTCAGATTGTTCTTGTCTACAGGATGGTCAAAGTATGGATTGTGAATTTGGAATGCTATCATCCAAGTTGCAGGAGATACAAGATTCTATGCAATTTGAGGCTTTTATGATGACTTTTGGTATGTTTGATGATGGGTTTGATACCTCAAAGCACTCTTACTCTATGGCAGAAGAACAAATGAATTTCTGTGTGCAGCAAGGGCTATTGGACTTCTCTGCCTTCCTTAGAGGAGAATGGTTGCATATATGCCCCTACAATTTGTATGGGGATACCATGGGTACTGTTCACTTTTCCCCATGGGACTTCTCTAACTATACAGTTGCTCAGGGGGATTGTTGGTCTATTATGGTCATTGAGGGATAGGATTTTCCTCTGGATGCAAGGGATGCTTTTCAATTTACTAAGCCATTTCTCTTCCTAGGAATTGTATTTGTTGATGTAAATGTTTTAGTACACTTGGACATGCGGGATTATGCTCTTCCTCCTCCTCCTTAATGGATGGTCACTAGAGATGATTTACCTATGGACCAAGTTGATTCCCCACTAGAACTACGAGATGCTACTTCGTTTGTGATATCAGAACCTGCCATGCAGGAAGATATGTGTCTGACTCGTCCTCTGTCCTCTCCTAACTAGGCTTGGGTTTTTTTGTTGGCCTTTTGTTTAAGGATGGTTGTTACCTTGGTTTTCGCTAGATTGACAGCTGGTCATGTTGTTTTTTGCCAACCTAGTCTGGATCCTGTATCTCCTACCCTCTTTTGTACATACAAGACCCCATATCATGTAAAACCCCCTTTTTTAAAAATATAAAGCTATGTTAAAAAAACAAAAAGATTTTAATATATATAATAAAGCCTTTTCACTATATAGATTGAGATTTAAGATAGATACAATATGGCTAAAGCATTGAAAACCGTTATCACACCTGGCTAAAGCAATGTAGCCCATTATGACTCATGATCAAGGGCATGAACGGGCATTGCCCCTTAAGGATCCTTATCTCACAAAAGCTTTCCATCTCCGTCCCTTCACAATGCTCTGAAAGCCCCTCCATCTCCCTCCCTTCACCAAGCACTCCACACTTCCCTCTCTGACCATCTCTTTTACCTCCAAAATAATCCATACAACTGTATCTCAATTATTCACTCTAGAGTGTTTGATTAATGGAATATATTTCATCTGGAAAATCGTTATTGTTTTGTTGTGTTTATTTTGTGGTGGTGATATACTTATACATTTGATAGGGAGAAAATAGGAAACATGTGCAAAAAATAGAACTCTCAGGAAACTTAACAGTAGTTTGAGGTTATATGTGCGGCTACATGCATGGTTATATGCGTGGCTACATGAGAGATAATATGGATGGCTACAAGAGCAATTATATACACGGCTATGTTTGCGGTTAGAATCTTGGTTACTTACGCGATTACAATTGTAGCTAGATATTCAAATTCAAGTACAGTACGCAGTGCAGACATCACCCACCTTGGTACATGCCAAATCCTAAGAATAAGGAGATTATGTTATAGATATTGGTAGGTACTTTGCACATGTGACCCTTGCAAATCTAGATGATGCACTGGTTGCTCATATTATTCTTTGATTTGAGAAACAATTCAACTTACTAAATCATAAGCTAGCTAATTTACTTTCCTAATTAGATCATGCTCTATATAAAGAGCAACTCTATTCACAAAAAGCTTAACCTTTAAGCATAGCTTTCCATCTCCCTCCCTTCACAATGCTCTCAAAAGTTGTCCATCTCCCTTCCTTCACCAAGCTCTCCATGTTGGAAAGTGGAAGGAGAGAGCACAAGAGACGAGAGAGAGACACATAAATGAATCCCCAAAGTGTGAAGTATCCACACATGAGATACATATATATAGGTTAGGACATAGGGTTAGGGTTGTGCTATATATAGCTCCAACACTCCCGCTCAAGCAAAGGTCCCTCGATGTGGATGAAAAAACTCTTGGGGGTTCAAAGAAAAAACCCACATCTCCTATATACATCTATCATGAAATTGATGATAAATGATAAAATACAATTTTGGTCATAAGACCCTTATCGTCCTACGATAATGTCTTGTAGGACCCTTTTACAATGATAATTAAATCCTTATCATCCTACAAAGTGATACATATACTTGAATCTCCAGCAGATGGCAAGTACCAACATAGAATGTATAAAATAATGCTGCCAATAATAAACGCCAGAGTTTTCATTTTCTCCATTGATGTTGTCACCAAGAATAATCTTGAAAGAATAATTGTCTCCACTGCAATAAGTCCACAAATGTATGGTACTAGTTTTCATAGTGAAGTCCAAAATTTTGCCATCAAAAATGTGAGAAATACACAACAAAAAGTCTTTTGAGATGGTTCGCAATGCCACTCTAAGAATACATATAGACAAACAGAATGTGTATACATACACAAAACATTCAATGCAATACTATGTGCAAACATAAAAGTCGGCAATCACACACCAGACAATGGGCCATTTGGGCCATTCAAAGAGAAGTGAGGGAACTCAAACTTACATTGACAATACATCAAAACATTGTATTTAATAGATTGAAAAACATAAGCATGCCAACATGTGCATAAAATATGGCCTTGTGCCATACACTCACATGAGCATGGCAAGAATTGAATAAAAACAATATTTTAATGAATTCCCAAAACTTGCAAGGGAAAAAGAGGAAAAGTAATGAAAACCGGCACTTCATGTGTAAACTTGCACTTAAAAGAGGGTTTGAATTTATGCTAAGAATAGCACTCAAGGTAAACTCGATGCGTGCTCCTCTACTGTAAAGGCACTGCAAAAATGGAAAACACACTAGAGATTTCAAAAGCACGCTGCCTAAGGTGAGTAAAATTAGAGCCTGGAATGGTGTGAATGACAGCTTACAAATGAGTGAAAAGTAAAGGCTAAATTGGGCAAATAACAAAAAGTATGTTTCTTGTTGCACCAAACCTGCATGGCCAACCTTGCATGCCAAAAAGATTGGACACACTGTGCAGCTCGTTCATGCGCTCAAGAGTGGAGGATTGTGCTGCTTGTTCATGTGCTCAAGAGGATGGCTATCATATTGGGCGCAGCTTCGGCTTCAACTACACCTAGTGGCATAAGAAACACAACCGTACCCTGCTCACACACAACTTGCATGCTTCTACTACACTTGCGCATGGGAAACATAACCGTACCTTGGTCTCATAACACAGCTTGCATGCTTGCTTCAGAAGAGGTGTGCTTCCTTACACCTTACACGGACTGTCATATGTACCTACTACGCTATACAATGGGCTGTCATACATGCATAGTGCTTGTATGCTTGCCACACCAGCTGCCTTAGCCCGCTCTGCTCCATACCTTACAGGTGAGAGAGAAGCTTTGAAAGGTGCCATACCATATTGATATTGTTGTTTTGGCCCATACTTGATTTTTTGTTTGGAACATACCATAGCTATACTACATGCAAAACTTTCTCATGCGTGCAAAGCGCTTCCTTGATTCCCAAGCATGCTCAAACACAAGATTACTCTGAGCACACAACCAACACATGCTCCTTGTAATCAACAAACACAGGATGCTCTTTCTAAAACGTAATCAGACCTTTGCAAAGCATAAGCAACGATGTACATTGATGATTTTCTTAAACATTGAGATAATTAAGTGACATGCATGCTTTTCTTAAACACGATACAAGATAACTCCTTGCAAGCAAGCAATGCATGCATGTTATCTTTCTAGAGAGTTAAGCTTGCTAAGCATAATAAAATTGCAAAACACAGAACATATGCACAAACAAGAAATTTGATAATATAAAGAAGATGCATATGACCATATATTGATGTAGACATGAACGACGGCGCGAGACGAGGAGCGTGAGACCATGATAGAGGAATTTCCAAAGCTCTGATACCATGTTGGAAAGCGGAAGGAGAGAGCACAAGAGATGAGAGAGAGACACATAAATGAATCCCCAAAGTGTGAAGTATCCACACATGAGATACATATATATAGGTTAGGACATAGGGTTAGGGTTGTGCTATATATAGCTCCAACATTCCACACTTCCCTCTTTGACCATCTCCGTAACCTCCAAAATGGCCCACAAGAATGGATCACTCTTATTCACAATACTCATAGTGGGGACCATTTTGGCTCTCATTATGGTGATAGTGTGTATAGCGTGTGCATGCAAGTGCATCTCTAGTCTCATTGAAGAAAAGGAGGTGGAGCTCCCACGCACAGCTTGCCGCGCACCCACACACAAATAGACAATCAACACACGTTTCATACTATATTGCCTCTTTAATTCTAAAAAATTATGCGTCGACAATTATGTCTTTTTAATGTAATGCCCCGCTTTGTAATGCCCCTACAATGCAACCCGATTTTTAGTTTCTGACGCATGCCGTGCACCCACACCCCTTTGTAAAATTTAGCGACTTTTTGGATTTAACTTTTTGAAAATGTTTCGTTGTGAAATATTGAAAACTTTTCAAAGCATCTTCATTCAAATAACCATGGCAGCACAACACCTTTTCAAAGCCTAAAATAAATATTGCAGACACTTTTCAAAGCATCTAAATAATATACTTATCTTTGTGTGTGGTGTTCCTACGCAAAGAGATGGTTGGCGAAAGAGAAGAAGACCACACCATGCTTCTTATAAATCTATCGGTGCCAAAGTAGAACGCAGGCATTGTTTACGACATGTCCAACAAAATAGATTTGAAGATTTTGATGGCGGGGCTTTCCCTAATATTCATGTCATGGAGTACCTCCTCCACATGGGCTGCAAAGAGGAGAAAAAGAACGCAAGATCCTCCCTATGAGCATCGATGCATCAGGTGATATGACCTTTGAGAACACATCCAAGATTGTCTTCGAGCCCTCACATCTTGTGCCCAAGATTCCCCGAGATGTGGCTATATCTAATTATGATGAAGAAAAGATTGAAGAGACCACACAACGTTCTAATGCCCGCTTTGAGCTCTATGTAAAGCCCACTTTGAGCTCTACGCATATACGCTAGGTGTTCTCGTGTTCACGGAAGCTATCAACTGTAGCAAGCGCATGCACATCTCGTTTTCTTACTATGGCGTTGTTTCAAGCTCTAAAACTGAGTTTTTGGGGCTGTTTCGGACCTTCCGGGTGTGTTTCCTCTCCAAACGGTGGATTGGAGCTCCGAAATTCCTACGTGGGAACTCCTTTTAGGGTGAGGAAGGAGATGATAGAAAATGTGGCTATGGCTGCTCTTTGTGCTTCCAAAAAAGAAGCATAGGGGGTATACAGTACCCTCATGCGCTCGTGGCTTCAAGAAAGCTTACGCAGAGGAAGGAGATGACAGAAAACATGGCTATGGCTGCTCTTTGTGCTTCCAAAAGTGAATCATGGGGGGTATACAGTACCCTCGTGTTGTGGTAGCCTCAGGAAAGCTTACATAGAGAAGATGTTATACTCATATAAGCATCGTACGCTGTCTGCAGTGAAGAGAGCTCTGATACCATGTTGAGAGAGAGAGAAAGAGAGAGAGAGAGAGAGAGAGAGAGAGAGAAAGAGAACATGCGTGTAAATCCCCAAACATGATTGTATTCCAATACACACAAGATAATCTATATATAGAGGGTGCTATATATTGAGCCACTATATATATAGCTCAACAAGAATTGCCCTACATGGCAAAAAACTCGAATCACACGAAGCAAAATCTTAACTAATGACATCTTTCAGAGCACAAATCAAGTATTTTCATAGAGCAAGATTGTGACAAAAAAAATAACTTTATTCCGTCACAGAAAACACGTTGCAATGTAGATAGTATTTAACCAAGAAATGTCAAAACATTTTTTATATTCAATCATAGATACCAAATTGCTAAGTTATATTTTCTTGAGAAGGTCTATGAACATTTCAGAAGTACTGTGACCTTGATCTATGGTGTTAACTATG
>JAOYMV010007823.1:0-11720 GCA_025802375.1 Polystichum acrostichoides
GGAGAGAGAGTACTCACGGTGATTGTAGATCTCCTTTTGCAGATTATTTCACTGTCTCACAAGCATTCTCAGATTCTGCACCGTTTGAGCGATACAGGCCCTGGAAGACAGGGGAAATTTCCCAGTGTTTATCTTGTGGATATCTTTTCTAATCTTTTCGTGGTTATCTTGTGGTCGTTTTTGCGTGCATGTCTTTCTTACTTTTTGTAGGTGGCGACCAAGAAAACGCATGGAAAAGTAGGCAGCTTTTTCTGAAGACCGTCCTTTTTTGGGACACGAACAGATTTTTCCATGCAGCACCTTCAAATAAGCGATTTCTCTGCGCATGGAGATCACTTGGTGATTTTGGGATTGAGAGTGCGAGTGTGATTGGGAGTGTGATTGGGATTGAGAATGAGAGTGAGAGTGGGAAGCTCGGGGGTGGTCGGGTGGATCTGAGCGAGTGTGATTCCATTGTAATCTGCTATACTCTGATTATTCAATAAAGATCTTCAATCTGTTCTCTCCAATTTGCTGTGTACTTCTTCTATCTCTCTTTAATCTAAGTCTTAATTAGTAGCTGCGTTACAAGTGGTATCAGAGCAGCTTCTGATCCTACAAAGATGGAGGCGTTTGAACAACGATTGAAGGAACAACAAGACTTGATTCAAAGACTCACGGCTGATCTTAACAATAGAGAGAGGGAAGCAGCCGAGAGAGAAGCAGCCGAGAAGGAAAGAGCTGACAGGGCTGCGAGTGAGAATGCAGGGATATCGATTCATCTGAATGATCGATCTGAAGATGAAGGACACAATGATGAAGACGAACCGTTAGCTCGTCCAATACTGGAGAGAGCAAACAGGGGAGCTGATCGAAGAAAGAGGAAGAGGGATGACTATGAAGATGAAGATGAAGACGCTGGCGAGGCTGCCATCAAGCAAGTATTCAAGAAAGCCAAGCTTAACGAATTCGATGGTGTGAAGAAGACGGGTGAAGACCTAGAAGCTTGGATTGAGGAGTTAGAAGATTTCTTCGCTCTACGCAAGTTTTCTGAGGAGGCGAAGGCAAAGATTGCAATCTTGCAATTGCGCAGCGTAGCAAAACTGTGGTGGAAATCTTACATGCAAGTTCGAACGCGCGAAAGCGCAGTGGCATGGAAAGAATTCCGCGCGGAGGCTGAAAAGAGGTACTGTTCTCCCCATTTCAACATGGAGAAAAAGATGGAGTTTTATGGTTTCAAACAGTATGAAGAAGGCAAGCACGACCAGAGTGTAGATGACTATAAGGAAAAAAAATTACGTCTGCACAAATACGCGCCTGAGGTAACGGGCGATGCACTGAAGATGAAGTTTATTGAAGGACTGCGCGATGAATTGAAGTTCCAGGTGAAGGGCGCAGGCTGCATCGACTTCCTGGATGCAGTAGCTAAGGCTGAAAATTACGAGAAATGGGAAAAGTTTAATCAACGAAGGAGGACTATACAAACAGGACACCGTCCGAATACCCCTCCAGCGGCAAATCCAAGAAATCTGCCGAATCTGCCTAATCGACCAAATCTGCAAAACCCGAATCGGCAAGGTAATAATCAACAGCCGCGGCGAGGAAACGGGAACGGCAACCAGAATGGTAATCAGAAGCAACGCAATCCAGTTCGTTGGCAGCAGGACCCGGAGTTCTTGGAGAGAGCTCGGCGACTCGGTTTGTGTTTTAGATGCGGGGAGCAGGGACATCGTACTTATGAATGTCCGAACAAAGAGATAGACAAGGCTGTGCAAGCAAAGATGGCGGAAGTGGAGACAACAATTGATGATGCGGAGGAACAAGGTAAGTCATCTGATCCTCCCCTACGTTGTTTTACCTCATCTATGCATCATCGGAGGGCATCTGTGATTAAGGTTATAGGTAAAATTCAAAATCAGAAATTAAACTTTTTGATTGATTCTGGCAGCACACACTGTTTTCTGTCTTCAAAATTGGTGAAGAATTTAAATCTGAAATTGAGTCATAAGCTGAAAAGACCTGTGGAATTAGCCAGTGGTAGTAAAAGCTTTACTAAAGGATTGATTGAAAATCTGTCTTTTAGCATGAATGGTCAAAATTACACAGGAAATTTCTTTGTGATTGATATGGGAGTGCATGATGTGATCATAGGCATGGATTGGTTGACTGAAAATCATGTGTTAATTGATTGTGAAGAAAAGAAAATCACTTTTAAGCACTCGGATGGGAGTAGTCACACTATTGTTGGGGAAGAAAGGGATTCCAAGTCTTTTATTATCTCAGCCATGAAACTGGTAAGGGGGCTTAGACAAGGTTGTGAGACTTTTCTGGTTTTTGCTAATGAATTGAAAAATGAAACGAAACCTGAAAAGAAAGAGGCTGAAAATCCACCGTATGTTGAAAAACTGCTTGATGAATTCAAGGACGTTTTTCCTGATGACCTTCCAGGTATGCCTCCTCCTAGATCATTGGATCATGGGATAGACCTTTACCCGGGATCAGAACCTTATTCTCGGGCTCCTTATAGGTTCAACATAGATGAGCTTAAAGAATTAAAGCTTCAATTGGATGACCTTTTGAAGAAAGGGCTGATTAGACCTAGTGTGTCTCCTTGGGGTAGTCCGGTTCTTTTCCAAAAGAAAAAGGATGGGACTTATAGACTTTGCATAGATTATCGGGGTCTTAACAAGCAAACAATCAAAAACAAATATCCCCTTCCACACATCGATGAGTTGTTAAGTCAACTTAGCGGTGCGAAAGTCTTCTCAAAGATTGATCTACGATCTGGATATCACCAGATTAGAATCAAAGAAGAGGATATTCCGAAAACTGCTTTTCGTACTCGTTATGGGCATTATGAATTTACTGTTTTGGCTTTTGGATTGACTAATGCACCTGCGACTTTCATGTGCTTAATGAATAATATTTTTCATCCTTTTCTTGATGACTTCATTCTGGTTTTTCTGGATGATATTTTCGTATACTCTAAGAATGAGGTAGATCATGAGCATCATCTAAAGAAGACTCTTGAAATTCTGCGTGAACATCATTTGTATGCAAAAATGAGTAAATGTTTCTTTGCAAAGGATCAGATTGTGTATTTGGGTAGGGTTATTTCTAAAGAGGGCATTCATATAGACCCGGATAAGGTAAAAGCAATTGTGGAATGGCCGATACCTAAATGTGTGAGAGATGTGAGGAGCTTTATGGGATTAGCACAGTATGAGAGAGCGCATATTAGAAATTTTTCTAAAATTGCGAGTCCTCTAACTGAGCTAACAAAGAAGAATAAGGGTTTTGTATGGTCTAAGGCATGTCAAGCTGCATTTGAAACGTTAAAACAAAGGGTAGCTGAAAATTGCATATTAAAAATCCCTGAGATGGGGAAACCTTTTGTAGTTACATGTGATGCAAGTGGGGAACAATTGGGATGTGTTTTATGTCAAGAGGGAAGAGTGGTTGCATATGAATCACGAAAATTAAGGAAGCATGAACTATCATATCCTACTCATGATTTGGAACTCGGTGCTGTGGTGCATGCTTTAAAACATTGGCGTCATTTGTTGCTTGGTGTGAAATTTGAACTTAGAACTGATCATCAAAGTTTGAAATATATTTTCACCCAGCCCTTGCTTAATAACAGACAGAAAAGGTGGTTGCAATTATTGTGTGAGTATGATTTTGATATTAAGTATCTTGCAGGGAAGGAAAATAAAGTGGCTGATGCTTTAAGTCGTAGACCTTCGTGTAACCTTTTGTCTGTTGCACAAAGTGAATTGATTGATCAAGTTCGCCTTGAAGTAGCAAATAATTCTTTCTATTCTAACATCATTTCTTATTTGAATGCACATGTGGGAGAGATGTTTGAAGGAAAATTTCATTTGTATAAGGGTAGTTTGTATTATCATGATCGGTTGTGTATACCTGCTGATTCTTCTTTGAAAGAGCAAATTTTGTGGGAATGTCATAATACACCTTTTTCAGGTCACCCAGGGTTTAACAAAACATATGCAAAAATTAAAAGTTCTTTCTTTTGGCCAAATATGAGATCTGATATCTTGTTGTATGTGCGTGAATGCTTGCAATGTCAACAAGTTAAGGTTGAACAAAAGCGTTTGCCTGGTGAATTGCAACCTTTAGATGTGCCATGTAAGAAGTGGGAATCCATATCCATGGATTTCATTACTAAGTTACCTACAACTAGAGGGGGTTATGATACAATCTTTGTTGTGGTTGATAGGTTAACTAAGATGGCCCATTTCTTTCCTATGAAGAAAACAGATACTGCATTGCATGTTGCAAAGTTATTTGTGAAAGAGATATTTCGTTTGCATGGTATGCCTAAAAGCATAGTGTCTGATCGAGATTCTAAATTCACGTCTAACTTTTGGCAAGCTACATTTCAGGCTATAGGCACACAACTAAGAATGAGCACTGCATTTCATCCACAAACTGATGGGGAAACTGAACGGGTAAACAGGGTTTTGGAAGATATGCTTCGAATGTATGTAAGTGAGCGACAGAATAATTGGGTAGATTACTTATCGCTAGTTGAGTTTGCGTATAACAGTTCTTGGCATTCGTCAATTCAAATGGCACCTTTTGAAGCGATGTATGGTTATAACTGTTCTACTCCTCTTAACTTTTCTGACCCTGAAAACAAAGTAGAAATCTCAAAACAAATGCTTGAAAGAATGGATCAAGAACTCACAAAGATTAGACAGCACATTAGGGAAGCACAAAAGAAACAGAAATTGTACTATGATAAGAATAGAAGGCCGTTGACTTTCGATGAAGGTGATTTGGTTTTTCTAAAAGTGATTCCTAAACGTACCAATCTTATTCTTGGGAGGGATAGACGCTTATCTCCAAGGTTTGCAGGGCCGTTTAAAGTTTTGAAGAAAGTTGGTTCTATTGCATACAAGCTTGAATTGCCTATTCATGTAAAAGTGCATCCTGTTTTCCATGTCAGTTTATTGAAAAAGTATGTGCCTAACCCTAATCATGTTTTGCAGGAGACCTTTAATCTGCGCGATGATGGTTCATTAAAGATAGAGCCTGAAGTAGTACTAGATCGTAGAGTCAAAAATCTTAGAAGTAGAAACATTGTTGAAGTTTTGGTTAAATGGGATATGTACCCCGTAGAAGATGCCTCTTGGATTGACTTAGATGTGTTAGAATCCGAGTACCCTTCTTTCCAACTCTGAGGACAGAGTTAATTTTGAGAAGGGGAGATTGTAATAGGTCATTTTGCATAATAAAGTTTTTTTGGTTGTGCGTTCATTTAGTGTTTGAAACTCATTTTTGGATGTTTTGAGTAAGTAGACAAAGTTTGGTTTTAGTGAATTTTCATTTTCTCTCTCTAGATCTTCCCGGCGGTACACTTTGTGAGCCAATTTTGAGCACTCTAACGAGGCATTTTCAGAAAACTGTGTATGAGTGAATTGTAGCCTTTAAGTTGTAGAATAACTTTGTCTCTTTGAGAAATTTATGAATCTTGTATTTTTGAGTCCGTTTGAGGTCCTAGATTTAGGTAATTGTCTAAAAACGCATGTTTTTCATTCTCTCTCTAGAATTTCTGATCTTGCAGGCTGATTTCTGGCTATTCTGGTCCAAAACTAGTAAAAATGCTTCACATAGAGATCGTGCGTCTTTCGAAGACGCACGTTTTGAGCTAAAGATTGCCTATATTTGCTATGCAGGATTGGGAGATAGAGGCTCCGGAAGAAGGGCCATATTTTCCAGTGTTAAAAAAAAAAAAAAAAAAACCTTTTCTAATCTTTTCGTAGTCACGTTTTTGGTCGTTTCGCGTGTATGCTATTTTTATATTTTGTAGGTGGCGAACAGGAAAAGGCATGCGAAAAGTAGGCTGCTTTTCGTGAGGACCGTTCTTTTTTTGGAGAACATGCAGGTTTCATGCGGTGGCTTCTAATAGAGCTTTCGGGCACAAGAAGCGGCACTCTGTGATTTCAGATTGAGAGTGTGATTGTGATTGAGAATCGAGAGTGAGATTGTGAGTGTGTGTGAGATTGGGATTGTGAGTGAGAGTGAGACGCAATTCTCTTTACAATAGCTCGGGGGTGGTCGGGTGGTATGATTCGAGCTATGCTCCTCTTGTAATCCAACAGATTCAATAAAGCTATTCTATTCTACTTCATATCTTGTGTACTCTGTCAATTTTCTCTATTATTCAAGCTATTTCTCTTGCATCGCGTTACAGTCTCTTTCCACATCGTAAAATGCCCAAAACTTCTTGTGTTCACAAGAAGTTTTAGACAGTTTCCCACATTGATTCCCACATTGGAATTATGACAACATCATGATCTTCTGGAGCATACCTAGCGAGGCACGGGGGGCGGCAGCCACCTGCCCCCCACCGCACCTAACAAAGTATGCTTCGCCTCATCTACAGAAGCTCATGATGTTGAACAGTGTAGGAAAATATAAGGAAAAATG
The DNA here is from genome assembly GCA_025802375.1 of Polystichum acrostichoides. NCBI lineage: Eukaryota > Viridiplantae > Streptophyta > Polypodiopsida > Polypodiales > Dryopteridaceae > Polystichum > Polystichum acrostichoides. The sequence goes on from JAOYMV010007823.1 coordinate 6,436, forward strand.
GGGCTCTCTGCCTCATTCCAAATGTTGTGAATGTTTATAAAATGCAAAACTAAATCTTTGCTTGCGACATTTTTGTTTTTTTTTAACTTGTGACCTTATACTAAATGTTAGCTCATATTCAACTCTTTTTGCTAGGCCTTACACTTATAGGACTAATGATTTTTGTTTTTGATTGGAGGTGATGTAGGAAGGATTAATATGATACAGAAGTTGGTGGTTTCAAAAACTATGCTAAAGGATCCATGTCTCCTTGCCTCTAGCCTTTCAATTTCACCGTGTTTCATGCCAGTCACTTTGACAACAAGGAGAAAACTCTAAAGTTTCTTCCCTTTTAAGTAACAATTTGGAGTGAGTTTGAAGGGCTATTTTCATTGTTAAGTATTCTCACAATTCTTCTATTTTATTCACAAACTTGATGGCTAGGACAAAGAAAACCATGAGAAAGGTTGGGACAGGTCGACGTGTTGCATCCAAGGCAGCTAGCAAACTAGCTAGAAAGAAGGTTGTGAGTGATGCAAGAGAGAAAAAAAATTGAAGTCCAAGCTGCATTATCAAATCAAGTCACTCCGGGAGATAAGAAAAGCCCAAAAAGCAATCTTTCTAGTTATCCCGAGGGTGCCATTTTTCAGACTTGTAAGACAAATTTTGGATAGGCTTTGCAGTCTCATGAACAGTGGAGTATTTGAATTTGTTAGGTGGCAATTCACAGGTCTTGCATGTAGATTTTTTAAATGATAGCTATATTGGTGTTGCACATGATCATAGTGTGACACTTATGAGCAAAGATATGAGTGTTGTTAGTAGGTTGAGGTACAGGTTTGACAAGTTCTTGCAGCCAATCCCAATGACTGACAAGAAAGCTTTTGACATCCTCAACATTCCTCTTGCAAGGCAAGTCAAGCAAAAAGTGACAGTAGAAGACGTGAGTCATCTTTACAAGACTAGGCAAGCTAATGAGAAAGCTCAAGAGCATCAAAAAGAAATTGAGAGAGAGAAATTATCAGAGGATCAAATATTGAATGAGGAAATTGCAAGGCTTGGTTCTTTGAATGCAGCAACTATGGCCAATGTTCCTGGACAAATGATAGTGAATGTTTCCACCTCTCTAGTTGAAGAATATCTTACTATCACATCTGAGGACAAGGTTATGCTTGAAAACAAAAATCTTGAGATAACAGATTCAGTTTTGTTTTGTGCACTCAGGTTTGATTATTTTATTTGTTGTCTTGGTTCTATGTTTTTCGTTGTTGTCTTGGCTTTGTTTTTTTTCTTGGATATCTTGGTCTTCTTGTTTTCTATTCTTGCTTAATATAAATGTATTTTTGCAGAGGCATTATTAAAAGTTTGCCAGCAAAAATTTATAGCAACCTATTTGTTATTGATCCACTTGTGCTTGTGAACATCCTCAAAGATACAGACAACAAATTGGAGAATTTTTTCAAGAGTTTTGATTTCCAAAGCTGCAATATTGTTATATTGCCATATGTTGACACGTTTGCATGTTTCTTGACATAGTGGATTCCATTTTATTTTGACATATCTTCATCTTTTTTTCTCAAAATTGTGTTCTACTATGCAGTGGACATTGGAGCTTGATTATTATTAATCTCTTGGAGAGATATACCATGTTTATGAATACATTAAGGGGAACTCATGGACAAAGCAAATTGTAAGTCATGATTAAAAAAAATGTTAGATTTATATTTTGTATTATATTCTATATTTTTGTAATAATTTTTATTTCTTACTGTAGAACAAGCAAAGTTATATTGGACTTTTTAGAAAAAAAGCTTGAAGATTTGCAAGATGATGAAAGACCATTCAAGTAATTTAATGAGGAGGTGAGGTTATAACAAAAACGGGTCATTCTTTTAAATATTGAATGAGTTTCTTACTCAATATTTTTTATTATCATAGGTTCCCATCTAGCCAGATTCAACCTCTTGTGGATGGAGAGTTATTGCTAATGCATGGAGATTTATTGAATCAAAATATAGAATGACAACATTAACTGTAAGTTTTCCTCAAGTACTTTGCCTTAAGAAATCAAGTTTTTTATTCAAAGCCCTACTTGTTTGTTTTATTTTACTTTGTAGCTACATGATTACTCTGATTCATGGGTGTGGTGGGTTAGAGAGAAATGCATTTCTTGCATTATTGATAGAGCAATAACCCCAGATGACCCAGACTCTCCTTTACCACAACAACATGGTAAAGCAAAAACTTTTAAGAAGACAAAGAAAGGGATGCCAATGTACTCTCCTTTGAAGCATTGTCAAAAACAGGTTCAGAAATCACCCAAGAAGCCTTATCATTCAGAGAGGCATACTCATCCAAAGAAGCAGAGGTCAGAGAGGGGCAAAAGTGTTTCTCTTAAGTTTTCAAATTTAAATAGATCTGCAATCAAAATCTCCAAGAACACTAGCGAAAGTATGCCAAATGGCAAGAAAGCTTCAATTGTCAGAAGGCATGTTGATTTTGGAGTCCCAATTTCACAAAGAGCAGAGAGGGAGGAGAATGTCAAAGCTGCAGACACTCAAGTTGAAGAGACCTTGAATGAAAATGGTGTAGATCCAAAGCCTCAAGAGGATTCACATCCGGAATAAGCTTCTAGATTATTTTGATTAATGAACCCTTGGAAATATGCTTCCTTTATAACAAATTCTCCCTTTATATTTTGTATGACACCTTGAAAAAATAGTAAGCAACACTTTTTTGAGCATATTGGTTTCTTTCAAATGTAATGCATCCTTTTCATACCAAATTGTTTACTTTTATGTGTTAACATAACACAAATTCAACTTCAATCATAAGAAAAACTAAACTCCATGACTAAAGTTGACTAAAGCTGATGCCAATGGCTCAAAGGCTACAAAAATTGGGGGCAAATAGTTAATACAAGAGATGGTTTTCTCAACTCTGCTTCCAAGAGCACCTTAAATCTATAGTCAGAGTTAGTATCTTCAATGGCTACAAAAATTTCTTACTGATGCCAATGGTTCAAAGTCCTTTAATTTCTTACTGATGCCAATGGCTCAAAGGCTACACAAATTGGGGACAAACAATTAATACAAGAGATAGTTTTCTCAACTCTGATTCCAATAGCACCATCATTTAGCTTAAATCTATAGTCAGAGTTAGTATCATCAAGAAATTCAAGTGATTCTCTTACAAAGTTGACTTTGCATTCACAATAAGCTTTCTAGGTTCTTCAAATGGAAAAACCTTGACCTCTAGTTCAAACTCTGGACAATTTTCTTCTGAGTCAAGGGGTACCCAACTGCCATGACTTCTCCTCCACCTCCTGTAATCATACCCTAAAACCAAGGATTGACGAGATATCTGGTAAGAGAGAGTTAGTGAATTGGGACTAGCCTTGTAACTTATAGTGTCACCTAGGTGAAAGCTTTCTCTTGATTTCCAGATATCTCCAAGTACATTGTCCAAATCAACTTCAACCAACCTTCTATTCAGCCACATTGTCTTTGTTCTTTGCAACTCCATGGACCTGAAACAAGACACAAAGACATGAATTGGGGCAAACCATTGGATCCGTACTCTCCTTGAGATCCTTTCTAGTGTCATTGCCTTTTGGATATCTTGTGAAAGTTTGGCTTTAAAGCTTGATATTGTAGCTGCATCTTGCACCTCCCAATCGAGTGAACTTAAAGATGGGATCCGTAGATCTTCAAGCTCCCCATATGCACCTGCTCTTGATGGAACAATATATTTTGCAAAGTAGACAAACAAACCATTTTTGCTAAAAAAGGATGATGGTTGATTAGGGTACATAACATTTGAGATTCCCTTGTGAATGGCTTGAAATGTACCGCTCAAGCTCTCCACAGGTTGCCATTCAAGAGCAGTTGAAGGAAACACATCTATAAATCAAATATTTAAAAATTATTTACATATAATTTAGAACAAAGGGGGTTAAAGTACACACAGAGGTGATCATTACAATACTTACAGTGTGAGTGCATACATGGATGTTGAGAAGGGTTCAAGAACATGTCCTTGTTCATATAGACATGTTGAACCTTTGCTAACCAACCCTGTTCTGTCACTTTGAATGCAATGATGCGACCTTTCCAATGACTTTTTACATCCTCTCGTTTAGTTCTTTTAACTCTATGAGAGCCCTTGCAAGATGGAAGCATTGTTACCCAATCATTGATATTAAAAGTGGATGGTTTCCAAATGCCATCTTCTCTTATGTTATGAAATACACAGGAAGTTATGGTGTTAGGAGGGCGTCGGGAAGAAGCCATGGAAGCTTGAAGGTTAGAAAGAGAAAAAAAAATGGAGGATATTATAACGTTGAGAGAAAGTTGAAAAGCTAAAATGGGGTATTAAATGCACCTCGCTTTTTGGACCTTGTGTAAAAAAGAGAGGATAATAAATGAGCCCTTGTTTTTTGGACTACACAAAAAAATAGGTTTATTCCTTTCTTGAAAAAGACTTATTCGACTTTTTTTAGTGTACTTTGGCCAAACTAGAGAAATATTAGAGGTTTTCGGCCAAAAATGAGTCCAAAACCTACAAGGTCATATTTTTGTGCATGTGGCAACTTATTATTTGTTAGTTCCTTAATGAAAAGATTAACAAAGGGCCCAAAAATTAGCAATTTTGGCCCTAATGATGATCTCCAAGGGAACTATTGCTAGGCACATGGGGGTACCTATTGGGGTTGACATATAAGCTAAAAGGGGGTTTAATTGGGTGTTAGATAAACTTAAAGGTAAGAGTGGATTTTTGTGGATTTTAAGTTTTGGGATAGGGTTAGGGTCATTAAGGCTATCCTCATCTCATTTTTAATGTTGTATATGCCCTTTCTAGATGGAAAGTTTCTATGAAACCAATCAAGTTGTTCTTATGGAGGAAGTCTTATATGAAAAAGAGAGCTATTCATTGGATTGCATGGGATATTGTTTGCTTGCCTAAGCAGTTGGGTAGATTGTTTGTGCTTAGCATGCAATTTCAAGCTATTGTTGTCCATGGTTAGTTTCTTGAACCCTTTCATAAGGAACCTCAACCATAGTTGTTAATGTTGATTCAAATGTAAACTAATGCTTCTATACATATTAAGGAAGGTTATTGGAAAGGCATGTCATGGAAACAAAATATTTTGTTGTCCACTACTCCTTTGAAGCTATAAAATGAAGAATTCTCCTTGGGTTTTTTGATTAGTTGTCAATAGGCACGAACTAACTTGTACTTGAATGGATGTAAGAGTTATACTAAGAATGGTCTTTTGTTAAATTTTGTGTGTTGGCCTCCTCTTG
>JAOYMV010008934.1:0-5000 GCA_025802375.1 Polystichum acrostichoides
GAGTTCAAGCTACCACTATGTTTTCGACTTATAACTTTTCTAAGTGGCTCAAGTTATTTACGTGGGAGAGTCCTACATTTTTGTAAAACGGAAACACACCCAGTCCCTTCATCATTTTGTAAACCCAGTCAACCCGGAACCTTAGGCACCCTTCAAGAAATAGTTGTCATACTCCAAAAATTCATTACCATGATACTAAAAACAAGGTGAAAAGCTTTCACTATGGCCTGCCTAAAAATGTGGGAAGGTTAGGTTCAATGTTAGAGATAACGATAGGTTATGGTGACTTTTGCATAGCTTTAAAAAAAGAGAGTTGTTTTCTAAGTATCGTACAGGGACTGATTTTTGAAGCTTTCGTAGCCCTTCGCAAGGCATTTTACCATTCAGGGAAGGAAAATTAGGCTTTCAAAAAAACGGTAGAATTTTCAAAATTCCTTAAGTAGCTCTTCTTACATATATGTAAAAAAAGGGTATACCTGATTTTACCCTTCAAATAAAAGTTTGGGGTCACCCTTCAAAAATGAGGTCTGGTGCGTGGTTGTCTTTTTGAGTGATTGAGTGATCAGAGTAAGGTATAATCGTATATATGATTGAGTGATCACACCAATAACAGTAATTTGTTCCGGTTATTATGTTATTGATAGTTGGTGTGATCCATATGTGATCTAATGTCGAGTTATAGATTGTTGTTGGACTGTGGATTTGTTGGTGGAGATTGTGTTTTTGGAGTATGTTTTGTAGAGTTCTGTATTGAGGGTTTACGTCGGATGCATGGACGTTGAAGTCACCAATGAGAACGGTCAAATGTTGTGGGTTTTTTTGTTGTAGTAAAGTGTCCAGTTTATTTGTAAATGTTATCAGGTTTGTAGAAGGTTTTCTATATGCCGATATGATTGTTATATCATGTTTTTTTCTGATCGTGAATGTGGCTGAAAGAATTTCGAATGTTGGGAATATTATTTTTTGTATGTTATGAATATTTGTAATATTTTTGTAGTGAATGCTAGTTCCACAAGGTCCATTTGATGTAATGTGTTCATAGTTCGGAAAGTCAAGTTTTGTTTGTGGAGGGTTTTTAGTTTCTTGAATACAAAGAATGTTGGATGACATGAGGTTTTCGTCGTTTTTTATGTCATCATAATGAGAATTTAGTGAGATTGTATTTAAGGATTGTATAATTAAATTCGTGTCTTTGTCCTTCGTAATATCTCTATTTATTGTGGTCCACTTTGCATGTTTTTTTAATCGCTCCATCTCATTTATTACATCGTTGTCGGTTTTTATTTGGTTGCCTTCAAGTTTTTCGAGTAAATATAGGTTTGAGGGGTCTTTTACTCGAGACAGTGCGGTATAGATAAGTCCATGTGTTTTGATTTTATGGGGACTGAATGCAAGTGTGTGTAATGTTAGTCCCTGTGATCTATGTATCGTGCGTGCTGCTGCTGGTTGAAGGGGAAACTGTGTTCTTGTCACAGTATTCATGAGATTTTTGCCAATTTGAAATTCTCGGGTTGTCGTGTGTATTGGTGTCCATTCTCGTGGAATGTCTTTTTCATAGAGGTTATGTTGTTCGTATCTAGCGCGTGCACCTATGGTGTTGTTGAAGAAATATATCCATAGTGTTGTCCTATTATTTGTTACAATATATTGCTTGTATGTACCCTCTGCACCATTCACAAGACCATCTGAAATATCAATATTACCTGCGCATAGCTCGACAGTTAGTCCGATTTTTAGTTCTAGAGTTTTATGAAGACCACCACATAATCTTGGGTCATCTGGGATTTTGATTTTTTTACTACATGTTCGAGATTTTTTGTCCGTCGCTATAAAAATGTTTGCGGGTTCTTTTGTTTGTTCGAATATTTTTTTGTTGTGTTTGTCTTTACTAATGTTATCGTAATAAAGATACGATATTTTTATGTTTTGAGGCACAGGGCGATGGTAATTGGTGTTTAAGTAGTTTATGTCTTCTTGTGTCTGAACACCAACTCTTATTCTATTCAGAATGTCAATGTAAGTTTTATTATCTTGTCTCATAGGTTGAGTGAGTTCGTAGTATTTTATATGTTCTTGCCAGTACGATGGATTAATTGTTTCGAGGAGACCTTTCTTTTTTTTAAAGATCCAAGTGTCTTTCACGGGGCTTGCCTGACATAAATCTCCGCATAGTATAACATCGAGTCCTCCAAAGGGTTTATTATGGTCTCTCTTAATAGCTCTTAGTCGTGCATCCACTAGCGCAAAAATGTTTGATCCAACAAGCGAAATCTCATCAATAACAATTAATTGCACGTCTCTGTACTTTGATGAAAGTTCATCTAGTTTCTCTGCACTCAGCGATATTTGGTTGTTTGTTATGAGTGGAAGATGCAGAGCAGAGTGTATGGTGGTACCTCCTATGTTGAATGCTGCTTTTCCTGTGTAAGCCATTAGTAGCACTTTTATGTTTTCTACGTTTTCGTTTGCTCTATGGTTGTAATGGCGTAATAATCCTTGGACCAATAGTAGTAGAAGGAAAGTTTTTCCACTTCCTGCGCCCCCTGTTAAAAAAATACTTATTCTTTTTGTGGGGTCTAGTCTTTTGTAAAGCATGATATCATCAAATAGCAAGCGTTGTTGATGATTTAATTTTCGTAAATTTTTAAAGTATTCGTCATTTGACATAGTGATTGTCTTCGAATTATTTAAATATGTGTTTTTTTTCTGTGGCGTTTGTTTGGTGGGTTGTGTTTCGAGAAGTTCTTTTGCCATATAGTTTCGTGTGTTTGTCGAAATTGATAAAGACGTGGAAGTTGTAGAGCTCATCTTATTACATTCTTTTTCTCTTTCGAGGATATCAAGATCTTTGTTGAATTTTTTTTCGTTTTCGGTGATTATGTTTTTAAAGTACGAAAACACATTTGACCAGGTGCTATGTTGTTGTAAGTGTTCGTCTTCTCTTTTTTGCCATGGTAGAAATAATAAACATTGTTCTCGGTAGAATTCTTCAGAGTTTTTGTGAATGTTGTAGCGAACGTAGCGGATAATCTTTTCTTTTCTTAGCTCTGCGTATATTAGTCCATGCTTTGTGTAGGATGATGCAAATTCAGCCAAGCATATTTTTTCCAACTTTTGTGGTCTCTTACTATATTTGTCGATGATATTCTCAGAAAATATATCAAAGCTATTGGCGTCTAGTTTTTCTAGGTCTTTTTTTCTTTTTAGTATCAAAGATCGTTCTTCCTGTGGACCTGTGTTTATAAAAACAAATTGTCTTGTGGAGCTATAAAGAGGTAGAGATAGTATTACGTAAATTGCTTGTTGTGCACTAATCTGTTGCAAGTTTAAAATAGTGCTTCCAATACGTTTGAGTCTCTCCAAGGTTCGAACATTGTTTTGTACGCATAAATCTATTTCGTTATGTATTGCTTTGATTAATGTTGTATCAAATTTTGTTATGTAAGAAGTACAGTAAGTGGCTGCACCGTATGCATTTAGGACGTACTGTATATCGGTGTTTGCATTCCATAGTGTTGTGATATTTGGGTTAAAGTTATTTATATAAATGTCTTTTGGTTTTCTTTTTAATATAATAGTCGGCACAGTGATTGTAGATCTTATCGTTTCTATATATTGAGATAAGGTCAATTCCATTTTTTGCAACCATGATGTAAAGTCCAAGTTCGATTCTGTTTCTGCGAGGTTCAATGTCTCTTTGATTTTCTCGAGGTTTTTTTTGTTTTCTTTTGTTTTTTTCTTGTCGAGTTCGTAAGGTGTAAGTAATATAGTATGTGGCATTGGATATCGTGGAAATCCAAAACGGCAACCCTTTTTTTTTTTAAAGCACGTTTTGCGATGTCCATGTGTTTGCATGTCAATGGAAGTACTATCTAGCAAGGAACTATCTGTGGATATGTAATTGTCTACAAATTTAATAATTTCTTCGTCCGTGTTATGAGAAGCATTTGGAGCATCTTTTATCCATAATAAGCCATGATCGTGTTGGCTTCCACGGCTTTGAAATTCAGTGACAAAGTAGTAATCAGTGACATCACCTATTATTTTCTTATCTTTTTTTATTGCTGTTTTGAATGCTTGAAACCGATGTAAGTAATATCTTGCACATGTCATGGGATCTGATCGTAGTAAGCGTTTGATAAATGAGCTGTCTGTTTCATGTCGTTCACGCGTAATCGTGCTGATTTTTTGAAGGCTTTCTAACAAATCGGTCCATTTTCTCTCGCCTGCTGAAAGTGTCACAAAGAACGTAGGTGGTCCGAGTTGGCGAATCATAGCAAAAATATTTTTTTTTAGTTTTTCTTTATAGTCTGGAGATGTTCTCAGAGCTTCGAAATCCCTGTAACCAAGTCTTGAGTTTAAAAGTTTTTCTATGTTGGTATCGTTGGCAACATCTTTTGCTTGTAAAGTATTCGGGTCTACTTTTCCTTTCCTTAAGCGAACCCATATAGAAGAAATAACTTTTTGTGTCATAATTTTCGCTGCTTTAAAAAATAAGTTTTCTATATTAGAAGAGAATCGTCTGTCTCTATTGACTATTTCCCACTTTGCAATTTTTTGGTAATTTTTTACTGCAAGTTCATGATATTTTCTTGGATTACCAGAGAATAGAGAGGGGAAACTCAGCTCTTCACAATATTCATCTTTGAAGAAGCTCAGAGGCTGGTTTCCTTCGCAGGGTGCCACATGGATGATTTTATCATGGTAATCAATAATTTGTTGGGCATCGTGAATACCATGAAGAAATACATCAGTGTACGGCTCGTCATCATCTTCAATAGAAGGAGAGTTAACTTGAGGAAGTTGTTGTTTTTTCTTATTCTCAATATGTGTTAGCCATTGTGTGTTTATTTGAATGTTCTCTTTTTGGTACAAAATTGTTTCTAACAGATCATAAATTGCTTTTATTGTTAGTGTTGGTCTCACTAAACCACTTAAGTAGCAGTGGTTATACTCTAATTTTCTCTTGATACCAATCAAAATAGAAGCCTCATCGTCAA
>JAOYMV010008934.1:7500-11710 GCA_025802375.1 Polystichum acrostichoides
GGGACTAGAGAGAGAGAGAGAGAGAGAGAGAGAGAGAGAGAGAGAGAGAGAGGGGGGAGACAAGAAATAGAAAAATAGATAGAAGTGGGGAGAGAGAGAGAGAGAGAGAGAGAGAGAGAGAGAGAGAGAGAGAGAGAGATGGGGGAGACAAGAAATAGGAAAATAGATAGAAGTGGGGAGAGAGAGAGAGTGAGAGAGAGGGAGAGGAAGAAAGAGGAAAAGATTAAGCTATTCAAAATAAGATGCAAGGCTGTGTAACTTTCAAACTAATATGCAGGAAATAGGAAAATAGATAGAAGTGGAGAGAGAGAGAGTGAGAGAGAGGGAGAGGAAGAAAGAGGGAAAAATTAAGCTATTCAAAATAACATGCAAGACTGTTTAACTTTGAAACTAATATGCAAGAATACACAAAGTTAAAAAACTGTATAATCAACATAAGTATTTACAACATGTGCACTTCAAACAAAAAAGTACAGAGATAATAAGCACTTTGTACAAAAAAATAAAGTCAATTAAACTAATAATCAAAGTAATATGCAGACCTATTTAAAGTTTAAAAAGCTTTTGTTTAACAAAACTATTCACAACATGTGCACTATGTACATCATGTACAAATGATACATAAGACAGAAATTTAAAGAGGTAAGAAACACTTTGTACAAAAGATCAAAAGTTTATATTGAACAGAACTATTTACAACTTGTAGAAACTATTTACAACTTGTAGACTATGCACATCATGTACTCTGTGTTTTTTTTGTGTTTTTTATTTTTTTGTTTGAAGATTGGTCACACCATATACTCACAATGCTTACAATATTTACAATGTATGCTTACTTCTTTGCCTCAACGAAGTCACATACATTACCTGCGCGATTTAGCTTGAAGAGACCTGTGCGAAAAGTGCATGCAAGTGTCTCTCTCACTCCTATGACACTCTCAGAGTACAATTGCTTAAATGGCTTTTGAAGATGCAACACTTTGTCTACAATAGGCCCTACTAGTTGTGTACTAATAGTGCTCTCTTTATCTACATGTATCTTTGCATGGAGGTGTGCAATCTCCAATGGTCTTGTGGGTTTTGCGCATGCAACACAGTAAGTTCCGTCCACGGTTTTATGTACTTTGCTAGATTTGCAAATGTAGCATACAATTTCTAACAGAACACCATTGATGTTAACAAACACCAAGTCTCCACGCACCTATCACAAGGTTTAAAAAAAAAACAAAATATTTGTAAACGACATTAAAAAAAAGAAATTAGTCTATATACAAAACACATAGTTCTATGACTAACCTCTTTGCCATAGCCTAGGTATTCCATGTGTTTGTCATGGATCTCAAGTAGCTCTTTGCGTAGACCAACACTGTGCACATCTACGAGAATGGTCAGATCAAGTATCGATAATGTGTTGTCGCGGGTCATAAAAACCCCAATATTTCTAGCAACGAACATGATGATCGAACCGGCTTCAACATCTTTGACGATTTTCGCATAATCGTCTTTGCGATCATTCACGAACGTAAGCTACAATAAAAGAAAGTCTTTTTTTTTTTTTTTTTTGATTGTTTATTTGTTTTTATTCAAAGCAGTGCAAACAAAAAAGAGAAAGTGATAGCAAAAAATAAAAGCCAAGGACTAGTTTACTTACAGTAGCACGATCACCAAGTGTAGGTCCATCTGCTATGAGAAGCTCTCCCCGTGTGGCACCAGCTTGCACTTCAAGATTGTTGGTTTGGATGACTACAAAAGCAAGCGTGCCCAGATGCTGCTTCACACCTCTTGTGTGAAGGACGTGCGCCTCGTCAAGAAAGGTGCGGATTCCCTGCTCAGGATAGAAGCTAAGCGTGATTGTGAATGGTGTGGTCTCAGTCACAACAGTCGCGGAGTCTACATACAGTGAGTATGTTGAAGTACCTCCGTCTACTTTGTTCTTTCTCTTCACAGATGCTCCTTCTATTCTTACATATTTTCCTACAGGAAATCTAGACACAAAATGTGCTAGCAAAGACTCTTCGACCACAACAGTAACTGTATCAGAGTTGCGCACATCCACAATATCTACCTTGAAGTACCTTGGGAATTTAGCTTCTTCTACTCTGAGTTTGTAAGTGCCATAATTATTAAGTATTTTTCCCTGTATGGCGAACCTAGGGCTTGTCTCAGAGAGATCGGTGATATAAAGTAAAGGTAAGGTATGATGATCACTAGAGCCAACTACATTTCCAGGTCCTAGCCTTGAGGTTTCTCTTGCTATATTGCGAGTGCTAGTTCCTGCAACATCATGAGAGCTTTGGGCAATGGGTCTAGATAGTCTTATGGATAAGGGAGGAACCTGTGGAAGAGATTGCGAGTTACATATAGGAGATTTTCCCAGTGACTGAACTATGCTTTTGTTTAAGGCTCCCCTTGTGGCTTTTTTTTTTACCCCCCACAAAACAAGAGTTTCAATAAGAAAATACTTTTAAAAAAAAACCAACACTTGAAGCAATAAAAGAAAAGAGTGAATACTCACTTTGGGCATACTCTCTCATGCTAGGAAAGGAGTTTACTTCCCCTTCAACATCAACTTGCTTATTCTTTCTTTGGCTTTTTGCTGGCGAGCTTGCCGATGATTCGCTAATGTCGATCACACTCAATCGATCACGTTTAGATGCTTGATTCATCGCTTGCGAGTGCGCACGTGCATCGACCGTTGCATTAAACGCAACCCTTTGTGATTCTACAACACACAAAAAATCATGACAATCCCAACATCGTGATAAAATACACCCATGGAAAAAGAACGCCAAAACACTTAGCCATTCGTGTGAAAATGCCTTTGTAATATATATATATATATATATTTTTTTTATCAACAAATTTCTTTTTGTGAAAAGTCTCTCTGTAATTTTTTTTTTCTCAATAGTTGGATAGAACTATCTTAGTTGAAAAATGAATGCACCCTTTCATAGCCATAATTTAAAGCCTTGTAACTTCTATTACAAATAGCCTCTTTGTTTTGTTTCTGTTTTCAAAACAGTGAGATGACTTTTGCATTCGAAAAAGTAATGTAGGTCTTGAGGGCTATTATTAAAAAAGGAGCATGGTTTTTCAAACTGAGACGTTTGTGTAACTCTAAAGAAGTGTAAGAAAAACTATAGCATGAGTACATGTACTCCCATAATCATGATAAGACTTTTGTATGTAAGCCAATGAGCCATAAGCATGAAAATGATTGTCTTTCAAGACTTTTGTGAGCAAAGTGTTTTACGAGCAGAGGTGCAGTTTCGAATATGAGATGCAAGCATAATTATTTTTCGAGTATGAGAGGAAAAAAATATATTTTCAAACCCTTTTCTTTGCGAGGAAAAAAAATCCAAGATTACCATCCACTTCCATGCTTTGTAGATCGTCGTAGTATTCGTTCGCCATGACGGATTTCGATATTCGAAAGTAAATTCGATTGCTGGAGTCCGAAAAGGAAAAAAAGAGCACCAAAGCCTTTTTTGTTTTTTTTTTCTATTTTTTTTGGGCGCTTTCACAGAAAACTATTCAATGGCATATATATAGTTTTTTTTTTTTCACAAGCAAAGCTACACCTACATAGATATAGGAGCAAAAGAGTGCATAATAAAGTGTTTTTTTTTTTTCTTGACACAAGAAATAAACCTGTGAATGTGAACAAAGTACAAAAGCACTTCAATTTTAAGACAAATAGAACAAGGTATAGTAAGAACTTGAGGAGAATTACACAAAGGTAAAGTACTGTTCTTTTATTAATTGTTATACATGAGAGATGAGAGAAATAGCATTCTTGTGAGCGTGAGCATGAGGGCACTCATACATAAAAGGAAACCATGAGGGCACTCATACATAAAAGGAAACTCCAAAACACGATGATTACAACTTGATCATAATGATGTCATCTCTTAGTAGGGATAGCTTCACAGAAGAGAGAGAGTGTGGGAAGGCCTCCAACCATGGCATAAAGAAGCACCACCTGGCAGCAGCTCGTGCACATGCTCTAGACCAAAGGCGGCCGCATGAGAGAGAGAAACGAGGATCAGCCACCATCACCATAGCCTGCACCAGAAGCGCCCGCCAGAGAGAGAGAGAGAGAGAAAGAGAGCATGGCGGCCACGAGAGAGAGAGAGAGAGAGAGAGAGAGAGAGAGAGAGAGAGAGAGAGAGAGAGACACGATAAAAAACTATATAAAAAAAAGGCCTGT
>JAOYMV010010044.1:0-11709 GCA_025802375.1 Polystichum acrostichoides
TAACGGTTGAGATTGGATGCTACTAAATATGTGCATCTATTGTGAGCCCTAGATCTTCATTAAGATCTAACGGTTGATATTGGATGCTACTAAATAAGTGCATCTATTGTGAGCCCTAGATCTTCATTAAGATCTAATGATTGAGGTTGGTTGATCTCTTATCCAGAACAAATTTTTTTATAGAGATTGTTAATTGGGGCACTTCCTCTAGCCACAATGTTATTGAAGAGGGGATTCATGAATGGCATCTTCTCAAGATGCTCCTAGTTTCAAGAGACTGCTAGACATGATTTTTGGTATTGTGTTATAGTGAAAGAATAGTGGCAGCAATTGAGGAACATGATATTTACAAAGATTGTGTACAGGCTCAAACAATTTCACTTTACCATGGGTCTTCTTCATCCAACTGCAGATGAACATGGTTGGTTATTTGTACATCTCAAATTTTGGTTCTTTAGGCTCATCTGGACTTCTAAGAATGAAGCATTTCATCATCAAAGAGTACTCTTCTCTGTAGGCTTACCATGGGAAAAGATCAAGATAAAGCTTATGGAAGATGTTTCAGCACTCAAGGATAGAATTTTTATGGGGAAACTCCTTCAAATGCTACATAGTATTTGAGGAGTTGTATATATTTCTTTATGTAATACTCCAGTAATGAAATACAAAGTCTATTGTTTCCAAAAAAAAAAAAAGAGATAGAGAGAGAAAGTGAGAATCCCTATCTTCATGAGCTAGAGAGAGAAAGAGAGAGATAAATAGAGAGAGAGAGAGATGCATGCACTATTTTTACAAGAGAGAAAGAGAAAAGATATATATATATATATATATATAGAGAGAGAGAGAGAGAGAGTTATTTTTTTCAAAATCAACAACACGCTATGGAGAGAGAGAGAGAGAGAGTACCTCTCCGTGAAAGCTCTCCATTTGAACCATGCATCAAAGCACAGGTTCGCATAGCATGGCTATAGCTCTACTTGCCCATGATGTCATTACCCTTAAAGGCTCTGCAGACATCCTCACTGAGTTTTTTTGTTATGCAATAAACAACATCATTTATCAGCTGGGGCTTTACCCAATCGAGCATTTTGGGAGGGAGAAGAAGTATGGGATCACTCTTCTTGTGGGACAAGATGAGAGTGTCAAAAGATTCATTACAGGTGTTACAACACAGCTTGCATCCTCGCTTAAGACAGGAGAGCTACAAAGAGTGGTTCTTGTCATCCTAGATTAAGCCACCTTTAAGCCACTTGAAAGGTGGAACTTTATAATTGAAGCTGATCAAGAAGTTCTGCAGAAGGGAGTTTCAAAGAGCAAAAGTGATGCTGACATTATGAAGAATATTCAAGCAATTATGCGGCAGATTGCATCTTGTGTTACATTTCTTCCTTGCGTGAATAAAACTTGTATTTTTGATGTTCTTGCATATACTGATAAGGATGCAACTGTTCGGATCACATGGATAGATAGTGATGCCAAGGTAATCAAAAATGTGCAAGTGGTTAAGCTTAGGTCTTTTGATACAAAGATGCACAAAATTGATACATCTGTGGCATTCAGAACGGAAGCGGATGATTGATCTGATCACTACCATGTGTATGTACTATAGACAGTAGCAGAGATTTTTCTTGCTGCTCTTTTTGATTGGATAGGAAGTTAACTACCCAACCGAGTAGCTTGGTTTTTTGTTTGAAATATATCTTCATATTGTCAAACTTGATGTAAATCAGCTTGTATTTACACTCAATGCTTTTTGAGCTTGCCAGTTTGTATGACAATTCTAGGATCAGTGTTACTTTTGTG
Organism: Polystichum acrostichoides; assembly: GCA_025802375.1. Lineage (NCBI taxonomy): Eukaryota > Viridiplantae > Streptophyta > Polypodiopsida > Polypodiales > Dryopteridaceae > Polystichum > Polystichum acrostichoides. The sequence goes on from JAOYMV010010044.1 coordinate 1,804, forward strand.
TCTAATTGGCATGTTGAAATAGAGCCCATGAGAAGTAGATGATATAGAAATGGGGAAATGTGTAGCTAAAAAGAGAGAGAGCAAGAGAGAGAGAGAGAGAGAGAGAGAGAGAGAGAGAGAGAAGCCCTATCTTTAGGAGAGAGAGAGAGACATAGAGAGAAAGGTGACCTTAAATAAGGGTAGGGGACAATAAATTTTTTTCTAGAGTTTTTTTTTATGTTTTTTGCTACAAGTGTTTTTGCAAAAATGAATCTCTAGCACACAAAACATAATATCCTATGGTCTCACAAAGTATCTTGGTGTATGAGATAAAATCTCTAACACACTCAAGACAATTGTAATAATTAATGATGTTAGAGAAATGTGATAAACAAGACAATGTCTTGAGCATTATAAACATTAGTACCCCATTAGCATTTCGATCAGCCTTGTTGTATGAGTGTGAAACTCTAACACAATAAGAGGAATCTCCATGAAATCTACATCCATATGTTAATGTGGATTCTTACAACATTTTCACAAGAATCAATATTCACATACATACATGTATAGTTCCTAGGCCGCGTGAGACACTACCTCTTACACAAACAGGATTGTTAACTTTACTTGCATTACCTAATCCACCCCTGCAATTTGAGACATGGTCTCTAACAGAACAAGAGCGAACACTATCTAATTTCTACGTACTCTGGAATCATGAGTGTAGCACTCTAATGCATCAAAAGCATGAGCCTATGTGTACACTTTGTGGGTAACTTTGTAGGGGCCTCCTTATGTCTCTTATCTCTATAGGTTTGTGCAAGAGAGAGAGACTTAGAAGATTTTGTACTAAATACTTTTGAATAAAGGCCCATATAAACATATTTTTTTTATCACAAAAGTCTTTCGATTGAAATAAGGGATTTTCATTCAACTTTACGAGTATTATTCCTATATATGCAAATAGTCACGTATAAAATGTATCTTTTTAATTATACGACCACATAAATACAACATAGATTTAAATAGAAACCTTAAGTAGTTACATTGCTAGGTGGCAAATGTTTACGTAAAATCCTTGATGGATTATTATTTAAAAACTCCCCCTTCCCTTAATCTAAAATGCTTTCAATTGGAGTGATAGATGGAAATGCAAAGTGAAAATTTACAAGCATGCGTAACCACTATCATGAATTTATATTAAATTTAAGGTTTTTAAGAGATTTGAGTTCACTCTTCAACTTGAGCCTTGGGCGCTTTGTCGTCATGAAGGATTGACTTGATGATGAACAACACATTTGATTCACGATCTTGATCGTTAATGTCTCATAGAATTGGGTGTAGCACGTAAAAGGTGACCTTCACTAAAAATAAATTAAACATTTTTGGTACAAATAAATTTATTATTATACAATATTTTTGGACCACAAAATGGGCATGGCTGAATTATCAATTATGACTTTTTAGAAATAGTAATAAAATTGGTTTTTTTATTTTGTAACATATGCATTTTGAGAGTTTAAAAAGTGTTGATAGTCTCCTTGCTAAAAAAAATGCATATATAAGATCACATCGTACATATTTCACATATTTTACAAAAAAATATTAGTGTGCTTTCAAACTTATTAAGTGACTTAAATGAGATATTACAAATAGTGAGCAATTCGTACCATACTATATATTAATGATGACCCTTAAAAAAAAATATTTTTTTTGTAGTTTTTTTCTTTATTTTTTATTAACTCTTTACATGCCTTGGGAAAAAATCCCAAAGGGTTTCCTAAAAACTTATTTGGATTAAGAGCATTGGATTTTACATTAAACATACTTATAGCCACTAAAGTGGCATGGGTGCAGACAACCCTAGAGGTAAGGAGAAATTTGTAGTGTTTGGGACTCATGGAAGGCTTTTTTTTTCTCGAATTAAGGCATTAAAAAAATTTCAACTTACAGGGAACCATTTTTGGGATGAGTGGAATGCCTGTTGGTAATGTTTGCAAATTTATGGGTATTGGGGAGAATTTTTAGTCATGCTGAGAATTCAGTTATGAGACTTGAGAATGCTCAAAAATTCCTTTGAGAAGGCCAGAATGCATGGGAACAAGGGCTACACTTGGCAAAAGGAGGCTAAAAGTGGATAAAACATGCAAAAAAGGAGTGGTGGGGATAAAATAGATCCCATGCATTTTGAGGGTGCCTTCTTGAGCAAGAGGAGAGATTGGATGGAATCATGAAAAAGCAATAGAGAGTCTATGTAGATTGGATCTTCTTTATAAGGCAGAGGTGGATAGTAGTAAATCTGGATGGGGAGGAAAGTGGGTGGTGGTCACGGTAAAAAATAAGGGGCATATCCTATGTCCAAAGTAGAAATGATTTGGCAAATTGTTTTCCTAGATGAAGTAGGAATAATAGGAGTATTGGGCAAATCTTTTGATATTTTTAGGATACATGCTAGCGTTTAGTGTATTTTTGGCCAATTTTGGTAAAAATTTACCCAAAAAATGATATTTTGGGCTAGTATATTAATGAAAGTATCATTTCTTTTGCTCTAAAATATCCCACGACTTCTCGGAGACCTTCGAAAAATAGCCATTGGGCAAAAATTTGCCCCTAATGTTTTTCCTAGTGGCAATACCAACATAAACACCTTTATTCCCAAAATGGAGAAAGATGTTTCTTCCATGAAAATAATTTTTATTAAAGTCATGGTAGTGCATAAACTCAATGGTTTGTAGTACCCAATGATTATCCAAAACATATTCTCTAAAAGAGACTAATATTTCCGACAGTCTCTTGAAAATCTTTGGCCATTAGTTTGCTTGGATTGTACTTGAGTAGCTATAACCACTGATCCAAATGGTCACTATTCCAATATCTAAAAATGATAAAGGGTTGTCTTTCCCTGTGCATAAGACCCATGGGTGCAATCATACCCTTGTGTTGGAGAGGAATGTTTGTGGCCACATGCATTGAAAGATGCTCTATACATATAGTGCTTTACCCATGCTCAATTATCTTTGCAACACATATTTCATCACGGAATTGAGGGTCCTTGATATGAACTTTCCAAACAAAATCGAAAGCACGCTATCCTAGTTTGGCAATAGGTATGCAATTGATTGTATAAGGTCACATAATGTGAGTGGAAAGGGCAACGTAAATTGTTATTGTTGTTGAAGATCTTGTTTGAGACTCCTCCTCAATGTGTTGGGGCTTCAGTGGAGGCCATTGCTCCTTTACCTTGCCTCATATATGATAGTAATGGAAGGTCTAGTATTCTCAACTAAGACTCAAACTTAGTATACCAATGATATCCTTGGGCAAATGTTTAAATATGGGTATCCCATTGGGACCCAAAAAGTACAAAATAAAAAATTATGACGTTCTAAAAATAGTAAAAAGCCACAAAGTTGGCTTTTTTATTTTGCAACATATGCAGTTTGAGGGTCTAAAAAGTGTTGACAGTATCCTTGCTAAAAATCTTGCATATATAAGATCACATCGTGCATATTTACGTATATTTTACAAAACAATATTAGTGTGCTTTGAAACTTTTTAAGTGACTTAAATGAGATATTACAAATAGTGAGCAATTTTTACCATAATATACCTATATGATGACCCTTAAAAAATATCTCTTTTTTAGTAGTTTTTTTTCTTTATTTTTATCAAATCTCTACATGCCTTGGGAAAAAATCGCAACGGGTTTCAAAAACAAATATTTGGATTAAGAGCATTGGATTTTACACCACACATACCTTGTAGCCACTAAAGGGGCTTGGGTTCACACAACCCTAGTGTTAAGAAGAAATTTGTATTGTTTGAGACTCAAGAAAGCTATTTTCTTTCAAATTCAGGCATTAAAAAATTTCAAGTTATAGGGAACCATTTTTGGGGTGAGTGGAATGCCTATTGGTAATGTTTGAAAATATTATGGGTGTTGGGGAGAAATTTTTTTCATGATGTGAATTCAGTTACAAGACTTGAGAATGCTAAAAAAAGAGTGTAATTATTTGGTGAGATTTTCTATTTGAGCTTTTTGAACATTTTAATAACAATTTTGAGCTTTCCTAATGAAATGCATTTTGAAGCCTTTTTATTGTAAGGTAGTGCATTTAATTAATATATGTCTTCCATCCATTTTCATGACAAGAAAATATCAATGTAAGCCTTGACTAATGCCTTTTGTGATCATAACATACAATATTCAGTAGAAAAAAATACGAAATTTATGTTAACTCAATATTAAAATATAAACTGTTTCAAATCAATACATTTATCCAAATATTCATCACTTAAATAGCACAAAGCGCTAGGAAACCCAATTTTTTGGATAGGAATACAAAGGCTATGCTACATGTTCGATATGATGAGATTGGTGAAGAACAAATGACAACTTTGGTGCAAAGAGTTTGGAGTGGTGCATTATCATATTCTTATTCTTATGCAAGCCAAGGATTCTTATGTAAACAAAGTACATATGCTTGCATGCAAGATATGGTTTTGTTTTTGTCTCTCGCTTTTGAAAATCTATATAGCTACAAGAAGATTCTATTTTGAAACGCACATCATAAGCTTCTTCTTTCATTATAGTACACAGAACATGATTAGTTGACTGTATTATCATTTCTTGCAAAAAGGTCCCATGTAGAGTTTTTGCAGCACCAATTCTCTTTTTAACCTCTTTTGAGAGTCCATGTAACCACTTCTTACTTTGTTGACCAGCTATGGATTGCTTCTAACCTTTTTGTGGCCTTTTGTCAATAATACATAATGCAAAACCGGATCTTTCAATGTGTATTAGTTCCTCTCTTGTTATGTTGGTTCCAATCATCAGATGCCAAACATTTGGCCTATTTGGAACATGCATGACCAGATTGTTCACATGCCTTGTGCAAACTTCATCAACACAAAACCATACCCACTACTCTATGATTTTTCTAGCACTTGGGAACTTTTGTTCTACCCAAAATCATGGTGCAACTAATCTTGGAGAGCGACTTTGCAATGTGCACTTGCATTTTGTACCATCAATGAATAGGCATTCTACATAGCGCCCATGCTTTCTTGGCTACTGTTTTCTCTATGACATGATGTACAACGTGTTCTTCCATCACTTCATCTCTTGGTTTAAGAGCCACCATCTCACTTGTATGCATGTAATCTACATTAATTGCCTTGCTAGAACTTATATTCTTTGGGCAATCCCATTTTTTTCATTGGTGTGACTCCATTTCACATGTAGGTTTGTGAGAACTATTTGCTACATTGGATTCTACATAGTCTCCTTATCACCATGGATGGTTGGCTCCTCTAACAAGGTTTCTCGACCAATTCCTTCTTGTACAGCCCTTGCAGTAGCAATAGGGGAAGGTGTGGTTCCTGTCTACACTCTCCTCAAATAAGTTTGAATATCTGGTGCTTTGTCTAGAAAGTGACCAGTAAGGTAGCCAAGCTGCTTGGTGCATTGTATATTGTATGCATTAATTACATCACTAACACATGTGTTGTACAAGGAAATATTTATTTTCTAGCCCTCACCTGCTAACCAGCTTGCATGCACACTCTTTGACAAATTTGTGGTGGGAGTGCAAGCCCTATCCCATGGACTACCCGCTTCCTATAAAAAATTAGCCTTCATTCAAAATAAAAATAACACATATGATGCAAAAATGATTGAAAATCAAGAACTCACATTCTTAGAAACGCTTCCCCAGTGGTCTATTCTTTTCTCCCACCACATGAACCATTTATTGAATGCACACTGGTTTTCTTTTGGAAGATCTTTCTCTCTCCACCACCTTCTTATGTGTTCTGCTTGTTTTCTTGCAACTAAAATGGAACCACTCAAATGCCGTTGTTCGCACCTCTCATTCAATGTTTCTTTTAGAAAACATTTAGAGAGAAAAGGCTACCAAAAGGGACTTTCCAATAGTTTTAGGCTAGTTTTTGGGATTTGTTTTAAGTTTTGGTCGCCAAAAAATGTTTAAGAATCAATAAAAAATAGTAATGGTCGTCAAAAACTATGAAAAAATTAGGTAAAATTCCTAATATATAGTAGTATTTTTGTGATTTTTTCTTAGAAATTTTTGAATTTTTTAGAATATGCTTAAAATTCATATACTCTAAGTTTGGGCCTTGTAGGGACTTGGTCGCCCAATTAGGATACAGGTTTTCAAGGGGGTCCTCCCAAACAATAAACACTGATCTCAATGTGATTTGTTCAGGTGTCTATCTGTAGTAGCTATTTTGTGTGTTTTTGCAAGCTCTATTCCCAATGGAAAAAGCAAGAGCGTTCTTGACCAACCAAAACTTTTTTAGGAACACCATTGAATATTGTTCTTGTAGTAACCCAATTGGCCCCTACCTCATCTACCATAAAACCTGCAAATTTTGCCATAGGATAGCCACTTTCTAGCGTAACCTCATTCAAACTATTCCAAGAAAGTATCTGAGATTATGCATCTTCCTCTTTCATTTAACAAATAGCAATGACCATCAACCATATTTCACTACAAAGAAGGAAAGGATTTTATAACCTTTCAATGAAGCAAAAAACATTTCCTTTATAAAAAGTACTAACCTTGGGTCAAACACACTGTACAATAGTGTTTCCCAGCAGCCGCCGTCAATCCGATGTGTATGATCAAAGTGAACCCATGCATTGCATAAGTCACCTTTTCCTATGTGACACATTCTATTAACCAAGTCGACTCTCAATCGGAGGCCCTTTGTTGACATTTTAAAAACATAGCACTTGTCAATTTCTCAACCTTTGCACTGGGAATCGACTACCATAAAAAAATGGAAACATGCATCTCCTTTTCAATTGTAAAATTTTATCATAACCATCTCCAATCACAAAGGTACCTTTATGATTTTCTAAGGTCACAAGAAAAAAATGTAAGAAAAAATTTGACACACAAATTATTATCATTGGTTAAGAACCATCCTTATCAGTGATTTTCAACGAGAGGCATTAATTAATTAAAAAATATTGTTAGCTCAACATCTCCTAAGAGCCTGGGATTCTCTATAGGGCTCGGCAATATTATAGAATTCATAACCACTTGTCTTGCCATAGTCATTTGCAGCTTGCGGGATCCAAATTTTCTATCTACTTTGAGAACATCTTGGACTAACTACCCAATCTTCTCTATCCTTGATTTAGATGTGCCACTCTACACATCATATAAATGCTCACCAACAGGCAACATTAGTCTGGTCATACGCTCATCCTTTGGCATGACATAATAAACTAAATAATTACAAGAATCGATACAAACGGTTGGCTTCAGTGACAATAATGACACCTAAATTTATTTTATCCATAATGACAAAGAATACCAAAGGACACCATTCTATCTAAGTATCCATGAAAGTAGCATTGACCGAATGCAGAGTTATTGAAGTATTAGCTACAACTTAGCCTAGTGCATTGGAGTAGGCCTAGACAATATCTTATTCTCACTATACAATTCAGAGACATATTAAATGTCCTTGGTCTTGTTCAAATTTAACCGTCAAACTTTTGCTCCATGCCATCCATTTTTTTTAAGGTTCCATTTGTCATGGGTAGCTCAAAACAAATATCACCATTTTATGATGTTGGCAACTCTTGCACTTGATAAGGCCCATAAGACCTTTCAATTAGGCACTTTAGAGTACGCCCACCTTTTGTTTGAAGAATGTAATCTGTGACACTTTTGTCAAAACCAATCTTATCCAACATTTGGGCAGAGCATTGTGGTTCTTCTAGGCTATCCAAATAAACCACTAATTCATTATCCACATATGATGGCTCCTTATTAAGTTTTCCTTGAGACACGTGGAGCTTTGAAAGGATACTGAGAGGAACATTTGGTGATACATCAAGCATTTCAAGTTCATCTTCATCTTCAGAGTCAGCAACAATATACTATGTATTTTGGTGCTCAAGAACATAACATTTTGAAAATGTTGTATCAAGCATAAAGTGCTCTTTGCCATCAATATCTTAATGAGAGGAGACATGCATAATGATTTTCTTGTTACCATAGTAATCTCTTGCACTTTGAGGTAAAAATTGGATACATGGTGGAAGTAAGCTTTGTAGAAAACTTGAGCTAACCGATATCCCCCCTTCTTTCACAAGAATTTTTTTGCACAAGGTATTGCCGATAAAAAAACCACTAGTTCTTTAAAAGTGATATTTTTACCTTTCCTCCTAAAGAGTATTGCCATGAGTGAATTATTAGAATACTGGCAAGAAATAAATGTGACATTAATGTTGAGGTTACACTTTTGTCTCGAAAAAATATGCCAATACTAAGAATGATGCCAAATTTATTAAAGAGGGCCAAATCTTGTACAAGATATTCCATTTTAGCTAACTAATTATTGGAAATATTTTAATTCATAGGTTTCTTAAACAAGATATTTAATTATATTTATGTTATATACCACACACACATAGTTAATATACAATAATAGACCTATTATATCATGAACTATAATATAATATAGTATGTTTAAACTCTTGATATAAGTATATTAAAACTCAAGAGCTGCCTTATTTAAACCAATATTGATTTAAAATCCTTAATAGCTATTGAAAATATAATAAATTACTAGATTTTAAATGTTAATAACCTTGTTATATTTGTAATCATTTATGTTTGTAGTTTAACTAATTTAGTTTATTATATATGATATGTAAACTATATATAAATTGCTAGTTTTTATTATATAACTAAATAACAAGTTTTAAGATGTATATAAACTAACAAAGCCTTAATAGTATATATAACAATTGTTACTTAGTTTAATTAAAGCTTTCCATGTTAAAAAGTTAATGCGAGAAGATAAGCCATTCGTACGCCAATCCAATCACGCCACACATTTCTCAATTTTCACCCGTTCAAGCATGCCGTGTAGCCATTTCTAGAGCAGCAGTAGAGTAGGCATTTTGCAGTAGCCTTGGAGCATAGCTGTGAAGCCAACCTCCATGTAGCCATTTTCAGAGCAGTAGCAACGTAGCTGTTTTGTTGCAGTCTTAGAGCATAGCAGCGAAGACAACCTTAGAGCATAACCATGTAGCTATGTAGCCATTTTGCAGCCGACCTTGGAGCAACCTTGGAGGAAAAAACTCTGTGGTATAGTTGGAGGGTTGCAAGAAACAATCGCAAGAGGCTTCAAAGCTTGAACTGCATCAAAGCTATTAAAGAGGTACATTTGAAACAAAAAGGGGCCAAAAAAGGCCCCCTCAAGGTCTATGTTAATTCAAACCTTGAGGAGGCCTTTGTTGGCCCCCTTTTTTTGGTCTTGCTTTATAGCAAGAACATTGAGGAGTGGTTGTTTTCAATGCTCCCATAGTCAAAGACATTTTTCAATGCTCCCATAGTCAAAGACATTGAGGAGTGGTCATTTTCAATGCTCCCATAGTCAAATACATTTTTCATTTTTTCTTTGTACTGGGTGTTTATTAAAATTCAAAGATCAAATAATTAAATTGGTCACAACATTTCATTGCTAAACCAAAGGAGCCTTGCACCCTCGATTGCTAAAATCCCTCCCTCAAAGCCCTCCATTGTTGGAAGCATCTACTTTGTGTTCCAAGAAGACAACAGGTACATCCTCTTTCCTTTTACTTCATAGTCTCTCTCTCTCTCTCTCTCTCTATATATATATATATATGATAAAGATGTGTAAATGCCCCACACTTTGACTTTCAAGAATTGCATGGGAATCAAGCAATAAATTGCAAAAGATACATAGAAGCAAGATATTGAGCTCAGGATGGACGCAAGACATCAAAAAATAGTTTGGGAAATGGTATGCCAGTCATCTACTTCATGATGCCTCACTAGAATCTACAGTGAATGAAGCTTTTCTACAACGCCAATGCATCACAACTTGGGAAGCTTCTGAGGGTTCACGCCTTAAACA
>JAOYMV010011154.1:0-17092 GCA_025802375.1 Polystichum acrostichoides
GCTTGAAACCCAATGTATGTGCTCTGCTGCAAAATCATGTAATACAAGATTTTTCAACCTCTGCCAAAACAACAACAAGACAACGGGGGGAAGACCAGGTGGCCCTCGCCCTGGAGATCCTAAGAAAGATGTGGGAAAAACTCCTGATTCACGAAGGGTAAGACCTTCCCAATTTCAAAAATGGGTAAAGAAGTACAATGGGTCAGCTGATCCACATGACCACTTGGCCACATTCAGGCAAGTTGTGAGAGCCGAACAAATTACGGATCTGCATATGCAAGTAGAAGGATTTGGTCTGACGCTCGAAGGCAAGGCTCTGTCTTGGTTTCAAACTTTAGAACCTGAAATGTTCAAAAAGTTTGAGGCCTTAGAAAATGACTTCATTGCAGCATTTTCTAAAATGGGGATCAAGCATAATGTAGTTGCTCAGATCTATGGCTTTGTCCAGAAGGAAAACAAGTCCGTACGTGATTGTGCTAATCGATTACGACAATACATCGCCAGATGTCCTGAAGGAGAGATGCCTAGCTCTCAAAGGCTAGTGTCAATCTTTCTGGAAGGTCTTTCAAACAAGTCGCTGCATGCTAACTTGTATGCTAAAAAGCACGACACTTTGAATTCATGCATAAAAGATGCCATAGATTTTGATGACAACTGCAAAATTTTCGGCAATGTCAATGCTAGCGCAAGATCTGAAACTGCTAGCACAAAGAACACCATTGAGACGGGAAAGAGCCACCCAGTCGATGCTGAAGCTATTGCAGAGATGGTCATGAAAAAGATGAACCAAGTGTTTCGACCAATGCAAAGGCAAGCAGAACAACCAAGGTTTGCTAGGAAATACAGTGTGGAGGGGATCACCCTACTTCACAATGCTTACCAAAGCAAAGCAATCCAAACCAAGCTGTTCCTCGCACAGATAAGTGGTGTAAGTTTGAGCAAAAATGGACCAATCATGAGACCCATGAGTGCTTCCATCATATTTGCTATATAAGAAATCAAGGAGTAGCACCACAGACAGCGGGACCCCAAGCCCAACAGCCAAACCAAAGAATGGGCAGCCATTTCTTTGCAACACCAGGAGGAGAGCGGGCACAACCTGTGCTAGGACAACAACCACCATTACCAGGAGCCGCTCAAGTTAGATTTGTACAACCAAAAGAGGTAGCCTATGACGGTGCTTTGGTTCCTGTCACTAGCTACTACGAAGAAAGTATTGAATCTAACCTAGGACTTACTCAGCAGACAGAAAGTTTCCCAGAGGAACCATCATTTGTTCCCGAGGGAAACTACCAAATGGATCATAACACTTTATGGTTCATCCCCAACGCAGGACTGACCGGAGGGCCTAAGCCTCAACAGTGCCATCCTGAGGGACAACGGATATATAAACCACCAGTGGTAGGCCAATGCTTCGAATGTAAAGGAGACCATTGGGTAAGAGATTGCCCAAATCGGAGGAATATAATAGGAATTAGACCTTTGAACATGTTCTGTGAAGATTGTGGGATTAAGTATTTAGTGTAAGATTGTCCGAAAAATCCCTAGCCAAACCCAACAGTGGCCATTAACTTCATAGAGTTAATACCCACCACGAGCTCTTCAAGCTCATCAGAAATTGAGCAAACAATCCCCATCAAGGTGATCACTAGGGCAAGAGCTAAGGCTCAAGAAATGGAAAAAATTGACGAAGGTAAAACACCAAGTGAGAGCCAAAAGAGCAACCGAAATAGTTGGAAAGCCAGGCGACTCAGAAGGGCCCAAAGCAAAAAGAAAAATGAAGGGATAATACAACAAATGGTTGAGGCAAAAAAACCTCTAATTGAAACAATTACAGGGAGTCCAAAAAAGAAATCAACTACAAAAGAGGGAGAAACAAAAAGTGACAAGAGTCTTGGAGGTTCAGTACTAGTAGAAAGGCACCATGAAACATTGGATGCGATGCTGCAAGCTTACGAAGCAAGACTAAACCCTTGGAAACACTTGAAGAGAGCTGGAGACAATACCCAGATCCTCAGATAGAAGCAAGGCGATTGGACCTTTACCAGAGGCTCGTTGAAACAACTCAAGCCCTTATGGAGGAAAACAAAAAAATGCAAGCTCTTGAAAGGGAACCACCACCTTCCCTCAACCCAAGGATGTCAGAGATCTTAATCACTGATGTGGAAACAACCAACCCCAAGGAAGCTGAACACCATGAAAGGACAAAAGAGACAGAACCCATCATAATACCAAATTCTACAATTCTCGAAGTTGATGAGGAATGGGGAAATGCCCTCTGGGATGCGGTAAAGCGTACACAAAAGGAAACAAAACACAAACCAGAACCACCCATAGAGGAAATAGATTTTGACCAAAAAACCTTGGAATTGGAAATAAAAACTCAATATGGGGACATGGGGTCGGAGAAATCGGGATCGAGCAAGGCAAAAACAATGAAAACTTTGCCCTCATTTCAAGGAGACTATGAAGCTAGGTCTGACATCAAGAACCTACCTTCCCAAAAGAAACTCACACCTCCAGCATTTGATATGATCAATTTATCTGCACTATTGGCAGCACCAATCCAATGCACGCTACCTTTGGCAGACATCCTTAGAGTCAAACCTGAGCTTTGGAAGGACGTGGGAAAATGCTTGGAAAAGATGGGACTACATATACCTATCTCGGAAACAGAACGAGCTCTAGAAGCTATGAAACAAACAAAGAAGGTTGTAGAACCCATTCCGATCAACAAAGTCGGGGATTACTGTGAAGGGGAGGACGGCAATACAACCATTCCGATAAAATTTGCAGGGCAGACAAGCATTGCAATCTTGGATAGTGGTGCAGGAGTGGCCATTGCAACAAAAAACATGTGGGAAGCTTGGGGAAAACCAGCCTTAAGGAAGACATGAATGAAGTTACAGCTAGCAGATGGCTACATAGAAAGACCGTTAGGCCTGTTAGAACAAGTAGTAGTCACCTCCTGTGGGGTTGAGTACGAGCATACTTTTGCAGTGGTAGATTTTGGGGAGGATCCTAACTACAATATTATCTTGGGAAGGCCATATATGAGACAACTCAAGATGATACAAGATTGGGGTTTAACTACATCTATCTACGGCAACAAGAGGCCATGACGCGGGTCAATCTCAGGGATCATTCCTATCGAGATGTAGCCCGAAAACCAGTAGAAGATTTTGAATCAGCAACCACTGATATAAAATCAATGATACCTTCTTGGGCCAACACACAAACACACTTGTGGATGTGTGGAGCGTCAGATACAGAGAGTCTACTCAAAGAGCAATGTGCTTTAAGTAGGGACGCTCTAGATGAGGCATATGTACCTGAACCTTTTCCAAAAGATGACTTTGAACCCATCGAATGGAGGGGTATATTGGCCACATTAGACGTATGTGTTACTGAAACAACACCTATTGTCTTTTGTGATGAAGAAGGCTACGACGTCGTTCCCATATGCATGATCAATGTACATCACAGTAGTGAATCACCTAAAGAAGCACTTCATGAACAAGGAGACTCCCAGAGTGACATTGTAAGCAAGGAACAAGAAGAACTTGATGCGGCAATACTACGCCTAGGCCTACAAGAAGACATATCCATAAGAGATCTAAGCGAGGAAGAGGATGAAGAAGTAATTGACCAAGTCTTTTATGACGCATCTGATGAGCTCGGAGATTTTGAGGACGATCTGGCAAAAGCATTTGAAACGGGGTTGCAGCTTCACGATAACTTAGGGGTTTTACTACCTCCAGAATTCTTAAAAAACAAAAACAAGAAAGCACGCAGAAAGAAGCAAGGACATACAAAGGGCCAAAGAATGAGGGAAATGCCTAGAGTAAAAGACAAAACTACTTACTTACGCTTATAAACGCTAATGACTGTGTCAAGGATAAAGTCACGGGGTGTTACCTAACTCAGAAAACACAAAGGGAAACTCGGTCCAGAAAAGCACAAAGTAAACAAGGGGCATTCAACGAACAAACAAAACCAAACCCCACCGAAATAAAACCACAAGAATCTCCCATGACCCGACTAGAGAGAAAACAGAAATACAAAGAGCAAAAATGAATTCTCAAAGAGTTGTGGACAACTGAGATGGAGGACTCTTCAGAGAATGACGAGGGGATTAGTGTGCCGTCTCACTTTAAGCGGTATACGATAAAAGAGCAAAAAGTGGTTGTTCAACAGCCAATACGCACCCAACAAGCCCCCGGAGAGTCGTATGATGGGCTTGAAGGGTCAAAGAAGATTGACTTAGCAAACCCCGGAGAGGAGTCCAAGCCTGCTTGGATTGCCTTGGATCTGAGCCTAGAAGAGGAAGAGCTCTTGATAAAGACTCTAAAAGAGTATAGGGATGTGTTTGCATGGACATACAAAGACCTTAAAGGTGTAGACCCAACCATTTGCCAACACACAATACCTATGAAGGAAGATTCCAAACCGGCAAGGCAAAGACCATACACTTACAATGATACATTTGCCAAGAAAATCAAGGAAGAGATAGACAAACTCAAAGAAGCTGAGTTCATCTATGAGATCGAACACACGGATTGGGTCTCACCCATTGTGGTAGTCCCAAAGAAAAACGGGAAGCTACGAGTCTGTGTAAATCTCAAAAAGGTAAATGCAGCTACTATCCGAGATAACTACCCTTTACCAATCATAGACCATGTGCTTGAAAGAGTAGCCGGTAAAGAAGTCTATACCTTCCTAGACGGATTTTCAGGATACAACCAAGTATCCATTGATCCCAAGGACCAGCATAAGACTGCTTTTGCCATGGAATGGGGAATTTTTGCATATAGAGTCATGCCATTTGGGTTGACTAATGCTCCAGCTACATTCCAAAGATTAATGAGTCATGCATTCAAGGAATACCTACGAGACTTCCTCGAAGTCTATATGGACGATTTGTGCATACACTCAAAAGAAAGAGAGCAACATGTTGAGCACCTCAAGCTGATTTTTGAGAAATGCCGTGTCTATCAAATCTGTCTAAACCCTGACAAGTGCATTTTCATGGTACGTCAAGGAAAGATACTTGGCCACATTGTCTCAAAAAATGGCATCTCAACGGACTTCGAGAAAATCAAGATATTTGTCAAACTACCAAGGCCACGGAATGACAAGGAAGTCCAAGGTTTTATGGGGCACTGTGGATGCTATTGTAGATTTATCTACATGTATGCTGTGATTGCTAAACCACTTTACAGCCTCATAACAATCTTCATTTGGACAGATGAGTGTTAGACCTCTTTTGAGAAATTAAAAGGTGCTCTTACCTCTGCACCCATTCTAAAATCACCAAACTGGGGACTAATCTTCCATGTGCATATAGATGCATCCAACTTTGCAATAGGGGCTATACTAGCACAACCAGGAGAAAAGAATATGGATTTTTCAATCTCTTATGCTAGTAGACAGCTTAACAGTGCAGAAAGAAACTACACCACCACTGAGCGTGAAGGTTTGGAAATGATCTACGCTGTAAAAAAGTTTCGGCACTACCTATTGGCAAACAAGTTTACATTCTTTGTCGATCACCAAGCACTGCTTTATTTGGTAAATAAACCTTGCAACACAGGAAGGATAGTAAGATGGTTCATCATCTTACTCGAATTCGATTTTACGGTGGTCGTAAAAAAGGGAACCACGCATCAAAGAGCGGATCATTTATCACGGCTCACAAACGGTGAACCCCCAATGGGAATTGATGACGATTTGCCCGACGCATATCTATTCAATATAGAAATGGTTCCCAAATGGAGTGAGGAGTATGTTCCTCTAATAACCATTGGGCAATTCAACATACCTATACCCTTAAGGGAGAAAAGAGCTTTGATCCAAGAGACCGCTACATTAAAAATGCTAGCCGGATGTCTCTATAAAGAAGGTCAGGATGGGATATTACGTCTATGCATTGAGCCTTTTGAGAAGGCACACTACCTTGAAATTGCACATGTGTCACTCGGAAACATTTATATGGCTGGCAATCAGACCCTCAAATGAATTCTTTGGGCAGGAGTTTGGTGGCCAACCATTTGTCAAGAGACCCACGAGCATGTACGGCAATGCAGGGAGTGTCGAATCAGGAAACCATTGCCGCATGCACTTTGTTTCAAATCTCTATAGCACCAAATTGGAGTAAGTACATCATAGAATACTTAACACAGCATTTACTACCTGAAAAGATTAGCAAGGCTAGACAAAGAGCTACAGAGATTGAGGCAAAGGATTTTGAAATAATTGCAGATCAACTCTACAAGAGAGGCAAGGACAAACAACTTAGGTTGTGTGTCACGGAGGCTGAATATGTGAGGGTGCTAGAACAAGCACATGCTGGATTGTCAGGTGGGCATTTTTCTACTGACACCACAGCCAAAGCCATCATGACAGCAGGCCTTTGGTGGCCCACGCTATTTCAAGATGCAGACATGTATGTCAAAAGATGTGACGACTGTCAAAGGACTAAGGTACCTATCCGAAAATATAACATGCCTTTAAGACCAATGATGGGAGCCCGAGCTTTTGCAAAATGGGGGATAGACTTTGTAGGACCCATAAACCCACCCGCACACAAAACTCAAGCACAATACATTATTGTAGCTATCGATTATTTAACTAAGTGGGTCGAAGCTAAGGCAACTCCCAAGAACGATGCCAGAACCACGGCATGTTTTCTGTACGAGTATGTATTTACTAGATATGGTCTGCCAATCGAAATAGTCAGTGATCGCGGAACACATTTCATTAATGAAGTAATGTAATTTTTGCTTGATGAGTTCATGGTGATTCGTCGCAAATCTGCACCTTACCACCCACAAGCAAATGGCCAGGCTGAAAGCACGAATAAAATACTATGCACTGTGCTAACTAAGGTGGTGAGCAATTCTAGGACGGACTGGGAACTTAAACTGCAATCAGCCTTATGGGCATATAGAGTGGCATTCAAAACTGCTTTGGGAACAATGCCATTCATTGTCTTTGGGCTGGATGCTATCCTACCCCTAGAATTTCTAATTCCCACATTACGGGTTGCTAAAGAACTAGAGTGGACTGGCCATGAGTTCTCAGAACGGCTTGATGAACTAGAAAAATTGGATGAAACACACTTACAAGCTGTAGCTGGCATGTACGCTCAGAAGCGCCACCAAAAAAAGTTTCATGATGCACATGTCAAGAACAAGGAATTCAAAATCGGAGACTTGGTCTTAGTGTATACCTTAAAGCAACATGCATCCAAATTAAAGAAATGAGGCAACGGACCATACATCATTCATGACATCTCTACGAGTGGGGCTGTCAAGTTAGCCACTCTCGATGGAGAACAAATGCTTAATTGGATGAGCAGATGTCGCATTAAGAAATATCACGAGGCCTTAACTCCTAACATGCTCAAACGCATTCATGCTGCAAAGCAACGCAAGGAAACAGCCAAAACAGTGAAAGCAGAAGCATTAAAAGAATCACGGGAACGAGTCCAAAAATGCAAAAAACTCCTCCAAAGTTTTCGAGAAGTAAATGCCAAATTCCCCAGAATTTGCCACTTACAAAGCGATTCAGAAACAGGGAACGCACTCTTGAAACCATACATAAGAACTGAACTAGGACCACAACGCATACCCCAGTGCGCCTTAGTTGATACAGGAGCTGACCTAAACTCAATAAGCTATGAGACTTGGGTAACCCTCAAAAAACCATTGCTATGTGCATCTTCAACAAGGATTGCGACATATGCAGGAGACTATGACCAAGTAAAGGGCATTCTAGTACTTGAAGTTTTTGTTGATGACAATAATTTTGCTCACAAGTTTTATGTCATGAAGCCTAAGCGGATGGTATCACCGATCATCCTGGGACAACCTTGGCAACACCAATATAATTGTAGTATCAACTGGAAGAAAGAAGGCATCCAATATGAGGGAAACAACCATGAGAGGTTTGAACCATTTTTGGGAGAAGATAGCTATGCCTACTCTGATTCTGATGAGTCTGACACGGATGCCTCTTCCTCTAATTTTCTCCTCAACAAAGGCAAAGGCAAGAAAGAAGAACTCACCGACACACCTCTTCCAGACAAGCCCACCACTCGGCTCACAACGTCCTACAAACGCCATTCCACACCAATGGCTCCATTAAAGCAGTCACAGTGGAAGTGGGTACCTAAACACGCAAAACCCGATACTCAAGTGACAACCACTCACCTTGGGCAATTTTGGCATAACCCTCCACTTTGCCAACACCAGCCTTATAACCCAACAACTACAAGCCACTCAATCTGGGTACCAAAGAGGCTACTTCAAACACAACAAGGTTCTTGTTAGATATGGATTCCTAAACGGGCTCCACACGAAGCCAAATCTACACCACCCACACAAAAAAGAAAGGCAAAGTCCCACAAACGCAAACCACGGCAACCCATGCCAGTACTGACACTACTAAGGAACGGTGGATATGGCAACCTAAAAAAGTTAACAACTCTGCAAGCACATCTACTAATCATTCGTTGCAAACAAGCAAACTGCCACAACAACAACAAACAAGACCCAAGCAGATTTGGTAAAAAAAGCACACTACGCAAGTCTTGGTTCAGATGATCCCACCACCATTGAGCATTTTGGAACGTTCACAACTATTGCAAATCAAGCTCTTTGGACCACTCAGTGTAAAAACCCGCAAATAATAAAGCAGGAAATTGTGAGGATGAGCGCACCAGCTTCGCCAGCAGATGCCCTTGGACCATATTGCTCCAAGACCCAAATTCTTGCACAGCATCACTTACCCATGCATAAATCTCTCATGCATATAGGGTCAACCTTGACCTTGCATTAGAACACTACTTTTGATCACCCATGCACGTTGCAGGTCACCGCCTACCTCAAAGCCGTCGCACGCAGTGCAACGAGTAGGCGGGGGGGAGAAAGGCCATGACAGGCCATGACACGCTATGATACAAGGGCCGGAAAGGATTACATCCTCACAATTTTTTTTTGAGAATTTTCTTTCAAATTTTACGTATTTTTTAGTATTGTATATGGATTTTGGTATATTATGGGCTTACCACCGCTAATATGTACAAAATATCCGCTATTTACTATTACAGCTCTATTACCTAAGACGCAAAAAGAAATGGACTGGTTTCGCAGCAAAAAAGAAGGATTGGCTCAAAAGAGGAAAACATGGATTTTCATCAAGAAATTTTAGTCAAGAAATGCTTTATAACTCATATGTGAACAAGTCCTCAAAAACAATCTATCTACATATTTATTTCCTTATACACATAATGCAGAATAAAAAAAATCAAGGTCTTCGACAAGTTCTAGAGTTTACGTTTGGTTTTTGCTAAATATTTTCGTTGATTTTTTAGGACTTTTTGTTGGATTTTCGCGCTAATAAAACTGCCAGGATGGATTTTCAAAAGATCAAAAATACGAAGATGACGAACAGGTCAAAGCCAGAGCATCACAGAACATCCTCAAGTAATAACAAAAGGGCGAAGAAAAGCACAAAAAACTTAAAACTTTTTGACGGGAAATCCCGCAACAGATTCCCGCAAAAGAAGGCTTCCGCACACGGGGACTCTGCGCAACAAAAGGTAAGAATGAGTGGTGAGGACGGATAGTAAATCCAGCAAGAGCCTAGACAAGACGGTCACAAGTGCACGAGATGTGAAAAAATCCATGGGCCAGGACTATATAGTATTTCTTTATTACTTTTCTATTCATTTGCAAATTGGTGAGTGAAGAGAAGAAGAGAGAAGCTTCGTGCGCGCGTCCTGCTCTTTCATCGTACACACCCATCGAGACACAGCAGCTAGAGAGCATGAGAGGTAAGCATCTTAACAGTATAAAGAACAAGTTTATAATACATGCATAGCTCATCTGCAAGCACACAGAAGGAAGGGTCAAAATCCAAAAACGGGTAGCCTAGGCACAAAAGTGATTGCATGATGGCCTTAAACTCATCCAAAAAGCTTGAAAATTCATGAGGGATGGGCAGAGATAGGGGGCATCCACAGCTCAGAGCTTGAAGCAATCTGGCAAGGATCAGCCCAAAATCGCGATTTTGGTCTGGGAATCCATCTGTGCAGAAAATAAGCTGAGCATAGCATCTCACTCCTGACATCATGGCCATTGAGAAAATATATCAAATGCACATGTCACTGCATCAAAAGCATGTCAAAAATCCAAATTACACTTTGTGCACCAAAATCCAAAAATTGGATTCTGACATGGATTTGGCATCATGGTTTGGGGACCAAGCACATTTCTAGCATCTATACACTATCAGGAACCCTGTTGGAGCATCACAGTCAAAAAATCTGCAATTTTGGATTTTGCCAAAATTGTGATTTTGGGATGAAACTCATCAAAATTGGATTCTGATCATACTGTTGTGTTGGGCATCCTCCCTACATGCTTAACCTGATTTTTGGCATAGGTTGGAATTTTGAATCCTAAGGTACACTCAAATTTGCAAAGTCAGAGTGCTGCAAAACAAAATCCATCTATTGCACCCAAAAGAAAACTCCATTTTGCATAAAAATTGCATAGGTGGACTCCCAAGGGCCTGTGGATACACAATATGATGTTAAATAATCAAAATCTAGGTCTTCACCAAAACATGGATTTTGGGGGTTCTGAGCTGACCTGAGAATCAGTGGTAGACAATGAAGCCCCTGGTAGGTACTCAAGATGACAAGTAAGTACCCAGGCTGAGAAACTAGCAGAAAAAAGTGCCCTGACTAAGAGATAAGCCCCAAAATCCAAGTCTCAAAATTGCAGAATTGGATTATAGACACACCAAGAAAAGTTCAAATGCCACCAAGTTTACACCAAAGATTGCTCATGAGATGGCCAACATGTCTGGCTAGTCACAGTTACAAAAATCTAATTTTTGCCCCAATATTGGCCCCAAAATCCAATTTTTGGTCAAGATGGTCAAAATTGGATTTTGACCATACAGTGAGGCTGGGCTTGACCTCTAGATGTCATTTCTCATCTTTGCATCAAAAATGGATGTTTGGATTACAATCTAGACCAAATTTAGCAAGTCTGGAGGAAAAAAAATCCAATTTTGGCTTGAAATAGGTGAAATAGGGCTCCAGATGCCATGAGAATTCACCAGGGGACCTATCAGAGCATAGCCATAAAAGCTGTGCAAAAAAGTTGCAAAAATGCCAAAATCCAAGTTTTGCCAAAATCGTGATTTTGGGAGGCAAAGAGCAACCAGCCACACTGAATTGGATTTGAGCCCATAGCTGTATTCCCCAACTCTTCAGGAGCCCTACCATGCATTCAAATAATTTTTTGGTTATCTGCATAAGAATCTGTGGCCAAACCTGTCCCAAAATCCATGTTTTGAAGAATCTTCAAAATTTTATGGAAAAAGATGGATTTCAATGGATTAACGGCATCTAGGGCTAATATTTGACTTATCATGTACTGATAAGCAGGAAGCGTCTCTCTCAAGTCTCCAAAGGTGCCTCGAAAGGGCAAAATGAAGCCAAGTATAGATCTGGCGCCATACGAGACATTCAACAGTCTACCTACCGACATATGCTACATAGATTCAGAAACCCTAGATACACACACCACCTGCATTTTCAAGGGAAGCTTCCACGACAAGAATGGAAAGAAAGTGGGATAGTAACAGTCCTCGACACCTTCTTCAGTTTACATGCCAGGAGAGATTGCACCTTGGTGTTCGGGCTGGTAGGTCTCAGGAGTTTCTACAAGTTGCCAGCATGGGGTGTGGACATCAAACGTAGCTATGAGCTAATGACAAGCATCACCGAAGATGGCCATGCACATATCACCAACAAAAACAACAAAGTAGTGAAGGTACGACTTACAGATAGTCGCATCAATGCAGCCTTACACTTCAGTGACGGAAACCGGAGTTTAGCAACCCAACTAACGGATGCGAAAAGAAAGATGACATTCCTAGGGATTCCGGGACAGGCCAATACCTTCAAGGACCTTGTCTGCAAGGAGATAGAGGTGCCCATACGGGTCCACACCCAACATTTCACTACAGGCAAGCAACACAGGCATACTCTGCCTAGTGTAAGGTTGGCGCATCTCTTTACAAAAGCGTACACATCCGGACTCTATCAGTACATCAACTACGGCAAGCTGGTCTTGGATTCTCTCATTTCATATGCGAAGACCAAGGGTATTCTGACGGCGCCCTTTATCTACAATGGGCTAGTACTTAAAAGAATAGCGTACCACGCTATAGGGATGATTGATGATCTGCCGCCACCACTCACTCAGCGTTTTGAGCTGAAAAGGACACTTTCACTAAAAGGGTCCACAAAGACTACCAAATCCGCACCCGAAAAGAGGTCTGCCAAGCACCGGCTCATATTAACGGCAAATTTTGATGATGAAGAAGGCACAAGTGAGCGTGCCCCACTAACTAAAGCTTCAAAAAAGGTTCCACAAGTTCTTCCAGAAGACCCAAGCGAGAATGTAATACCCAAATCTAGAGAGGCAGTGGAATTAGAAGAAAGAAGTGATTACAGTGCTCTGAAAAAGATCCAGAAAGAAAGAGCCAAAAGGAGGAGGGAAGAAGAAGGCCTAAGTGAAGAAGGGGAGTAGGAGCTTGAAAAAGATAGACTGATTCACAGGGCTAAGCGGACTAAGCCCAAGGAGGACCCAAAAACCGCTGACATAAGGCAAGAACGGCTGAAGGAACTCAATGAACAAACCAAATTAGATACGTCCCTTGCCGCAAAATCTAGAAAGATCATCAAGGACATGGTGGAAAAGGCAAAAACAAAAGAGCCGACTCAAGGAAAAGAGGCACTTGAAGAAATAGCCAGAAGGCTGAAGGTGTTCACAAGAAAGACCGACAAGATCCCGGATATGCCAAAAGCAGCCCCTGTATCACCACCACCGCCTTCTGAAACACTGCTATCAAGAGCAGAAAAGCAACAACGCTTGCAAGAGTCCAAGGAAGATTTTAGGATAAGAATGGAAGCTATTGAAAAGCCTACCTCAGTACCTGAAGAATCGGAATCGGAATCATCAAAAAATGGAGCAGCCATTGCCAAGTCCGCCACGTTCTCCTCCTCATGATCCACGAAACGTACTTGAAGAAAAAGAAGCTGAGCAACCAAAGGAAGATGATGCTCAAACGGTGCCTGTTAGAACAGAAGAGGGAGAGGCAAACCCACAGCCTTACCCCACACATGAAGAAACTGAGCAAGAAGAAATCTTGCCAGCCAATTTGGAGACCACTAATGAAAGCAAGGCATAGACCCAAGAAGAACATGAAGAGACTGGCAAGGAGCTACCTCGGCCCACGGGGGCACTTCTCCAACAACAAGAAGAACCGCCAAAGTTTTCAGATGCACTTCAACAAGGAGAGCAACCCGCTCATGTAAAAGAAGATGCAACACGCGAGATAATACCCCAAACACAAATACTAGGGAGTGCTGAATTACCAGTGCATGAGGATATACCTGCTCACGTAGCAGATGAGGATATACCTCTCCTCCCCTCTCCAAAAGATGACAGGGAGCCCACGGAAGCATACATGCTTCAAACCTGCAACGCAGTCATCTCCCAGTTCCAAGTCATACCTGATCTAGCATGCATTATGCTCAGAAAAATTATGAAGCTGATCAAGGTATGCGTCAACACATTCCCCGAAAAGATTGCAGTCATCGCTCCATGGACTCGATTCCTGGAAGGGCGCAAGGGATTGTGCTGGGATTTGCAGACAGCGCCGACACAAGAGTGCATCATGGGGTTCTATGCCAGGGTACAATTCTTGCCGTCCCACTACATGGTCACCTGGGAAGAAGCTTTCTATACAGGATTTTTTAAATATCAAAGCAGTATCTTTGGACCACTAGTCGAAGATCATGGCACCCGCTATGTGGATTATCAAGACATGGAGTTAAAGAACCCGCTCCACGCAACCCTGGAATCTGCAGAAAAAGAGCGAAAGATACGTCAATGGCAGGCAGGGCTAAAAGCCATCAATGAAAGAGAAGAGCTGGACTACCAACACACAATCTGACACACCTCTTCTACGTTATATGCCTACTGCTACACACTTATCTCTTCATTCACAACACCACCTTTTGTACATACACTTTTTGCAAACATAATAAGAGCTCAATTTATGATCTTTTTCCCACTGGGTTTTTTCTGATCATACTTATCCATGTATTTAAGATACATTGTTTTTCTCTTTTCTAACATATCATACTATCACACCACTTTGCTCATACATCTACTCATCAGCCTACACTACTCCAGACACTGTCACAATTTGCCGGTGCTCAAGGACGAGCACCAGAATAGGCGTGGGGGAGTGTTCTGGCAAGGAACAGCAGCTGCTGAAGCATGAGCAAGTGGAGCAGAAGCGAAGATAAAAGGCGGAAGCGGGACGGCAACTCAAATTTTGGCATATGATATTTCCCGTAATCTTCATAGGAATATTTAACTCTTTTTGTAACTAACCTATGAATGGGGCCATGAGCTTCCAAGTTGTATCCACATCAATGTAATATTAACTCTTGGCAAAGCCGTTAGTGAGAGTTAGTGAGTTTTGGAAACCCTAGGTATAAGAGTCTCTAAGTTTAGGGATTAAGGATCTTTGGAGTAGCATTCAACTAATGGTGAAGGAGCAAAGAGTGTTGGATTCTTGGAGCTTCCATAGTTCACCCACATTGTATCTTTCTTCATATTAAATCAAGAGTAAGCTTCCCTACTGTATTGTGCAATGTTTTGAATGTTCAAAATCCATGTTTTGCTATGTGGAAACCCCAAAATCGAGATTTTGTTACATGAGGATTTTGAGCTATTGTGTCTTGTTGTGAGCTTTATGAGGGAGGTTGTTATTGTTTAAGTGATCCATAAGGGTTAAGTTAACATATGCTAGGGTTGGATAACTTCAAACACTGTTTTTAGCCTCTGTCCTGACCAAAATCGCGAGTTTGGCTGAGTGTGAGAAGCTGCAACAGAGTTGTTATGATGTCCCTGCAAGTGTTCTAGGCATAAGTGAATGTCCCTACTCATTGTTGCTCATATTAGACTTCATTACGCTTAATGACATTGCATTTTACATGTGTGTATGCTTGCATTCCGCTAGAGATTGGATTGTGATTGATACTTGTGTGTGACCAAGACCCCATCCACGTGCTTTGACATTGGATTCCGTGGTGCATTGACACGCCCACGTAGCCTCTAAGCACTAGTCGGGTAGCTTCCCTTGTATTGACTTTATGTTAGTACTAGAAGAGCTATACTGCGATAATCGTCGCGGCAAGCCGCTAATAGCCTCCATAGCCTACCAAGTGGCCTTCGTATTTCCCAATTGGTTCATTTATTCATATCCTCCTTCAAGGAGCACCAATAATACAAATTTTTCTTCCCGGAGGATTGGCAAAGATAAGCAAGGTGTGCTCACGGGACACAAAACGTTTGATGCTAAGCTTGCCAAGAGGCCCTTTCAGATTCTACAAACAATCAACGAGGCGGCTTACCGTCTAAAGTTGCCATCGCATTGGAAAATCCATAATGCTTTCCACATCAATCTTCTTAAATCATACAAGGGTGTGCCTCCTATGGAGCCTCTTCAAGAGGATCCTCCTCATTTTTACGAGCAAGAGAAGATCCTACAGCCAGAGGCAATCCTAAGACATGAGGATAAGGTTTTAAGGAATGGTAAGGTACTGCATAAATATTTAGTTAAATTTAAAAATTATCCTTTTGAAGATGCTAGATGGATGCAAGAACCGCAGTTGCAGGATTCTCTTGGTTTAGTACAAGCTTACAAGAATTCCAAGGGTGTACCAATTGAGCTCATGTTATATAAATATAAAGTTTCCTAGTTAATGCAAAAATGTCCTTTTGTATGTTCTATTATGTTGTGTTTTAGAGGTTGCATTAAATGATAAAAATCGGGACATAATGAAAATTTTAGTTAGTTTTACGTGACAAGTGTCTCTAAAATGCCTTCTTCTCTTGCCCACTAGTCAAGGCCCTGTAACTTCGCTCACAAGTGGATCCCAAGCATAACGACATTAATCCTTTCCCTTAATAGATGCATATTCAAGGACGACAATGGTTATAAGGGCAGGGTATTGTCACAAAAGTTATATTCTATATAGTTTTTGACACCAAATATATTCTATATAATTTCTTGGCTTGGAAAGTATTTTCTCTCTCTAGAATTGGCCATTCTAGTGAGAGAAAGTCAAGCAAGGATCATGCATGAAGAATCATCAAGGTATTTAGAAGTGTTGATATGATGATGCAAGATTCACAAGTGCATGGGAAATTCGATCTGGACATGAACATGCTTTACAGATGTCAAATAGGATCAATAATGCTCCCGGAATGGTGAAAACAGGATTGATCATGTGGGCACAAGGGCTAAGGCCATGGGAAAGGCGCCCCAGATTTGTTGCAGAAGGTGTGGGCAGGAAAGAGACTTGGGCTCCAAGCTAGCTCCAAAGATGCGCCTCCTAAAAGCCTACATTTGTGGAGAAAAAGAAGCTTTTGCTCATGCCCCGTCCTTTCCAGCTAAAACTAGTCAGTACCATTGCTTTTTGCAAGTCGTGGGCTTATTTTGGCCATATCTCTCCTAGATGGTGAGAAGGGAGTGCCGAGAGGTCCTAATGAAAGCTCTTCTCTCCTTCTTTAAAATGATATGCTACTCTATCGTGCTTCCATGCTCATATCTAGCACATACTCTCTTAGCCCCTATGGACACTTAGTCAAATATTGTTAAGAGTTATACACTTCTAAGTTTTGGCGCTAAGCTTAATCTTGCAAATGGCTCTTCTCCTTTCCCCCATAGTTACTCTTAGTCTCAAGAGGCTATTGAGGACCTGGGAAGAGGACAACACTTCAATTATGCAGGGACTACTAGCCCAGAAGTAGTAGACTTTGGAGATCTCAAGCCTTCATAGCCTACTAGGCGGCCTTAGTTTTTCCCGATCGGTTCATATATTCATCATAGTCTCCTTTGAGGAGCACCAGCAATACAAGTTTTCCTTCCCGAGGTTTTTTTTTTTTTTGGGGGGGGGGGGGGGGGGGGGTTGGCCGTTGCAAAACTT
>JAOYMV010011155.1:0-11683 GCA_025802375.1 Polystichum acrostichoides
GAGAGATAGCTGCCATAATCATCTGGTAATAGTCAGTTAATGTTTGTATTAACTTAAGATAATACAGTTTGGTGACACATCTCATTGGCTATCGTCTCTTCAATCTCAGGAATTTCTTTGCCATAATGCACAGTGGTCAATGATCTATTGACAGTCTCTTTTGAAGGTGGTCTTTCGTACACATAATTATCAATTGGATGTCAGTAAGTGGTCTCACTACCTCTTTCCATGCTTGATGTCGCTTCTCATATCATCTCTAAGTTTGGCTTACGATCCTCTCTAGATGACAGGTGGGTGTCCCTCCAAAAATTGTTTGTTTATCCCTGATCCGTTTACTGATGAATACCTAGATTGATCTTCTCCTCATGAGGATTTGGATATTCTTGCAATTTCTTAGGAATCTTAGTTTGAGCTGTGATTCTGCTATTGTAAGAATTGAATATTGCATCTAATTGCTCATTCACCTTGTCAACCAGGACTGATCCTCCTGAGCTTTTATCAGATGTGGACACTTGTTCTCTCCTCACCGGCTCCTCTTGTAGTGGTTGTTTTTGACCTGGATTTTGTTTCATTTTTTGGTTTCCCTCCAGATCTTTTGGAACTGAATTTCCATCATTTGACATTTTAGATTCACTGTATTTTTTGTTGCATTTGCTCCGCGGTTTTTGTCTTCTTTGGTTCTTGGTTTCCTTGTTTACCTCACTCGTCATTTTCACTCTTGTGCTCTGCTCAATCCCATTCGTTTGAATTTCAACATTTTTCACTTGTGATTGTGTTACGACCCTTAAAGGAACTATCTCATCCTCTTTCTCAGATGTGTTGGGTGAAGGAATGACATCAACTAGAAGGAGTGATGCCTTGCCCTTAGATATTGAAGCTTTTGCAATGGCTGATTTCGACAAACAATCTTTCGAAAAGTGCTCCACACGGCATCCTAGGCAATACCTCTCAATAGGTGGGCAATTGGGGTGTTGCTGCTAAACTAGCATTAGTCAGTTCATAGAGATTTGGACAATCCTTTGCCCAATGTGGTTCCCCACATTCATAGCATGGTCTTGCTACTTGAGCATCATATTTTTGTTCTGGCACTCGTCCTTGATATCCTGGAGGTTTCACAAGGTGACCGCTCAGCAACATCAATGAGTGTGGTTCCTTTGCGTAAGTTTTCATCATTTGGCTTTGTCCTGCTATAGTCTAAGTAATGGTCTCAATTTGAGGATACGATGGGTATTCCTCTTCCATAAAGTATGGTTTAGAGCTCACGAGCTCCATGCCCATGTTGGCATTATCGTAGTTCACATATCTGAGAGCAGTAATACCAAGTGCAAGAGGTTGATGTCCTGATACTGGCTTTGCTTGCTCATAAGGCACTAAACTCCGTTCGGGATTAACAACTTGTTGCCTCATCTGATGTGCAATTTTGGCCAATTGTTGTTCCCTTTCTTTCCTCAGTCTTGCAATGTGAATGCAGTCTTGGGTCACATGCATGTAGTTCCAACTATAGCATTGACACCATTTCTTCATTTGTTGGTTGCTGGCTATAGAAGCAAAGCGAGGGCAATCTTCCATTCTATGCTCTCCTCCACATCCTTCACAGAGATAAGCTCCTGTAGGTGACACTCTTGTGTATGGTTGTTGTGGCCTATTGGTAGGATGGGGCATGTGTCCTATCCTCTTCAATACTATATCCGCCACTTGTTTAGGGTCTACCTCTTGAATTGAAGCTACACTAGAGTCTGCTCTTTTGCATGTGCTCTTCTCTTCATTAACTTGTGTGCCTTGAATTGATGTTCCTGACATGTTGCAATTGTCATCTAAATCCATAGCATCTAAGCAACAATATTTGAAGCTCCTATGTTTCTTCGCATAGATATGGGCATGTAGGGTTGTGTTTAGGAGCCCCTCCAAGAAGATATAAATAAGTCAACCTTGACTTGGTATGTCCTCCTTAGGGCATCGTGCAATGTATTGCTTCAATCGATTCAGACAATCCTGTACAGACTCATGATCCTTTTGCTTGAAAGCATGGATCTATGCCACAACGTTATGCTTGATTCCCATTTTAGAAAAGGTAGCAATGAAGTCCTTTCCTAACCCATCAAAAGATCTTTTTGCCTCTGGTTCCAGAGTTTGAAACCATGAAAATGCCTTGCTCTCCAGGGTCAATCCAAAACCTTCTATCTGAGTAGGCGTATCAGTAAGCATGAATCGCTTGTCTAAAAGCCGCTATGTGGTCATAAGGGTCTCTTGATCCGTCATACTTCTTGACTAGTTTTGCAGAGTAGATGGTCTCACCTTTCGTGAATACTCATCCTCATGCCTTTGATGGGTATCTCGGCCTCTAAATCTAGGATCGTCTTCTCTTAAAGGCTCTTTAACGTTTATGCGATGAGTTTCCTCATGCATTCTCATTGTTGGCCGTATGGCCCACTATCCTTCTATCTATATAGTCACTATGTCCTTGCCTTGGAATAGGCTTACATCTCAATGTCGCTTCTGGTGATTCTGCCATAAAGAAGGTAATCCCTCTATATGTTAGGTTTCTTAACTCTTTGGGGCTAAGTTTGTGAAACTGATTGGTTAAGTCATCGATGAAATCTAAACTCCCACCCATTAGATTTTACTAGGCGTATCGTATGCTGTTGAGGTAACTTAGACATCATATTCCTTGGTGTGGAGTAATAGTCTCCATACTTATACCTTTATCAACCCAATCATGCAAAATTTTTGAAATTGGAAATGTGGCTTCAATCACATTTTCTTGTGCTTCAAACACACGTTCTTCCTTTTTCTTCTCATGCATATGCATTTCATCTTTTCTTTCATAAGTCGGAACTTGCATATATGAAGTGGGTCTTTGAGGACTCTCTGTTGACGTTCCCGCTTCTGCTTTCCTTGGCATTTTTGAATTTTGATGAAGTTCTTCTTTGGGATCCATATGTCCACTAGGTTGAAGTACACTCAAAGCATCCACCAAATCTGGATGTTTAGTAACCTCATAGCGTGTTCCATCAATCCCTATGTATAGATCGTCTTGGTAGATGACACAAGGCATATTTTCAAATGTAGAAGGGATGTTTGCTATCTTTACCACATATTGGCACATAGGGTCAATGTAAATCTCCGCTCCTTGAGAGTTTATGTCCACAAACTTGAGCTTGACATTGCACATCAATTCCAAGTTGGTACTATCAACATGCTGATTCACAGATTTTCCTCTACTTAAGGTTGATTGTGCATGATGCATGTCTCCGGATCCGTTGGGATCCATGTGTATTTTACTCGCGGTCCTTGAAATGGTAGTTGATTGACAGTCCAAGGATGTCTCCAAAATACTTTCTTGATTGCTGACCAAGCGAGTTTCACTGTCGAGTGTTTGTACTCTAGCAGTAGTGCCTGATCCGTGCAGTGCTTACAACTTGTCGTCCGGATCGCAAATGCATGATAATACTTGAAGTACTATGTGGTGGTTTCTTTTCCAATATTTTTTTGGTTCTTCTTTGCTTTTTTAATGCGAGTATGATGTGTGTTAAGTCCTTTATGCAAGATGCAATGTTGTAAAAAACTTGAAGATTTTTGCAATTTAGACCACTACAACTTCTGGGCACCAAACGGAGGTCTTCTGGTCACTTTTTGAAAACCCAAACCATACATGATTAAATTTTTAAATTTTTAATTGTTTGTTCTGAAATACAAAGAATGTTATAGCGCTACTCTAGCTTTTCTGTGACATATAAGAAGTTTTGCAATCGGAGTCTTGATGCAAAAGTTATGACCGTTTTGGTGAATGTGAAGTTTTGTAGGAAATTTGCACTTGTGCTGTTTGATTCAAAGGAATGTGCGATGGTCTTAATCAAGTCTTAGGTTGGTTTTTAAGCATGAATGAAGTCTAGAATTAGCTTTAGCATAGTGGGCAAGCTCATCCACCTCAAAATTACTTCAGCTGCTATGCCAGATCACAAAAGTGCCATTTTTTTAGCTCAGTTTTAAGTTCTGTTTCATGTGTAGTATGTTTAGAATCTAGAAAACAACTTGTGTAGGTCAGAATTTGCAAATCATTTATGCACAGAGGAGTGCATTTTATTTGCAAGTTTTTCATTTTGAGTTTTTTTCATAACTTTTGCAGTTTTTCGAGTTTTTTGGCCTCATGTTTGATTATTCGGAGTTAAATCCAATTGGAAAAAGCTATTAAGATCATGGATCTGAGAGGGGGTTATGGATCTGAGAGGAGGTTATGTTCAAGTAGTTATGTCGTAACACCTTTGTAACATGTAACCACAAACTTATGACTGTGACCACAAACTTATGCACCATTCAAATGGGTTGGATAATAGCTTATAATGAAGCCATAACAGAGATGTTGCTTTCAAAGTATTGAGAGTAATCACATTAACCACGATACATAAATTAGTATAAAGGCATAGGAAGTGCTTATATATATATATAACTTTGAGAACATATTGTTGCCTCCTTATTTTAGCACCAAAAGACTAGCTTCTTGTGGCAATACTACATGGCAATATTCTACCCATCTACAAGCACTTTTGTGAAAACTTCAAAACTAAACATTATAATCATTATGGATTAAATACCCAGGCTTTACAAGTTGAACTTTCATTAATTATCACAACAACAAAGTGCTATTGACGAGCAAACGTACGAGAACTTTTGTGAAAGTTTCATAGCCATATCTCAACACTAAACATTAGATTTCATAGCCATGACTAAAATATTCCCTAGATTTTATAGCCATGCCCAAGGCAAAGTGCCATAAGACCTTACAAGAGCATCAAGCAGTAACAAGGCAATCAGCTCTGCAATAAAATGTCACTTACAAACTTAATCAATCAAGCCTAGCAAACAAGTATGTATGCCCTGAAATAAAGAACTTATAGGAAGGACTTGGATTTAGGCAAAGCCTAAATCTATATATCCATGATTGTGGATGAAAAAACCCTTGAGGGCACAAGGGAAAAACCCACAATCCCTATAAATTCTTCAAGTTTGAATTTAAAAACTTAATACAAACAAGTCCCATGATTATGGTTCAATGTGCAAAAAAAAAGATATCGTAATACATGTCTACACACTCATTCCTCCTCTGAACCACCCTCTACCTGACGCCAAGCAGGTGGCTCACAAACCACCTGCAAAAGGAAATCCTCATAGGCACGAGCATCCCTCTCTAAACATAAGCAATGGCAAAAATCCTCTGAGCATGCGACACCCAAACCTCCACAGCCTGCAAAGACGTCCAATACATAGTCGCCTTTATCTGTAAAAGTAGCTAAAAGCCACCTACACATTTGACAAAACATAAGTACCAACACAAAAATAGATTACATACTACAGTAAACATTTATCTAACCTGAAAAACATAGATGAACGCTTGGCTCCACCCCTGATAGGTGCCTCACGAGCAAATGGAGTCTCAAACAAGACACTCCTATTTGCAGAAAAGTCTATAGGAGAGATTGTTTCCCCATCCTCTCTACTATAATGTGGCACTGGAGTATCAATACGATAAAACAATCCTATAGTAAGGTCCACCACCTACATTCACATTCATATACATCCCATTTAGGCATACATACAGCTCAACAAGGCAAGAAAATACACAAACAATAGAAGGTGAGTGTAGGATTTACCTCCTCCATGGTGTCAGGGTGCTTGTATCCCCCGTCGCACATGAGAGTCCAAGTGCGGTGAAACTGGAGCCCAGATCTTCCTGCATACTTCATGAATTTGCCCATATGTTGTGCAAGGCATAGAACAACCAGGAAGCCCTTGTCTGCCAAGTACTCATGGGCAAGATCCATGGTGCCCTTGATAAGTGGAGAGGAAAATTCATTCAATGTAGGAATTTCTTTACTCGGAACCTCTTCACACAATGCATAAAATATGATATTGATAAAAGAACAATGCATATTGATAGAAGAGAAATGCCAATTTGTAAACAACACATAAAATTTACCATAGGGTATCGGATATAGCCCATTGACTAATAGAGATGTAGGAAAGTCGGCAAAGATGAGGCGTGATACCTCTCTACATGGTGCTCCGCAACAACAATACAAATCAATTCTTTGCTTTGCAAAGAAATCATTGATGCTGTCATTAACTCTTCAAGAATGAGTTGTCATTAATTATGTGTAGTGCACTATGTGTCATTAACTAGCAATGAGTAACCAACACAAGCTATACTTTACCTATCTCGAACAAAGCTATCTACACAAGTGACATCTACCAAGAGTGCATCAACAACCATGATATATTGATTAGCTAAAATGTCATTGCATCAAACAAACAAGACTGAGCACAATGTTTAAACGTGAATAAAAGCAATTAGCAAGTGTAAAATGCGTACTTGATTGTCGTGAGGTAGGGCGTCTCTCTGAATCAGGTCGTCCAAGAGATGACTCTTGCACAAATGAAGTGCTTCGATGTGACTTCTTGCCCTTAGATCTCTTTTGAGACTTTTGAGACGTGCCTTCATCAACCCTCTCTTTTTTCATGGGCCTTCCATGTCCCACCTCATTGCCCTCCTGTAAAGATCCCTCTCCTGATCTTATTATTATTTTTTAGTCCTATGTGACAAGGATAAAGAGGAACGATGACTTACCTTGAGAGTTAAACTTGCTTGGTTGTCTCCATTGCTCCCTTGCTCCATTACCTCATCATCGCCTAGATTTTGCTCCTCACCATTATTTTGCAGTGGAGGTTGTTGCTCTCTCTCTTGTTCATCTGGAGGTTGTTGCTCTCTCTCTTGTTCAACTTGAGGTGGTGGATTTTCCACAATAAAAACTTTGGGAAACACGTTATACCGGCCGATCATTCATAACCAAAAGTAACTTTACATAGATATGTATATGCATAGACAGGCCACTTACATGCACGCAAATTCTTATTTGGGGATCACTCCAATTGGATAATCCAACCACCATGGACACTCATTGCACTCCTAGGTAGTGATCCCTCTCTCTTGCAAAGATGGAGAATACATAGTATTTTCATCCGTCACATCCAACCATTCTATTGTTACATCAGGCAAAGAAGCCAACATACCGCTAGCCACACACTTATGTAACCATCTATTCAAATAAATTTGGTTTCAAAAGAATGCTAAAATACCCACAAAGCTTGCTAAAGGACGTAACATTAAGAGAGAGGAAAGATAAAGAAACACACCTAAAGACTAGCCTCTTGCTAGATTGAGTCAACTCTGGCATCTTTGTTGAATCTGCAGCACTCTTGATGGCTCCTAGGAGGTGGGCATATGCTTGAAGAACATGTTGCTTCAAGCATGTTTTGTAGAACATATCAAACCCTAATGGTAGAGGTGGGTGATCCACCTCTATCAAGTGAATCAATAACTCCGCTTCACTATACATGTGTGCCCAGTACACCTCTTTCCTCATGTACCCCCTTGTAATCTTATAGTCACCAAAATGAGGAAGCTGAGGATCCTTGCAAAGCTCATCATTTGTAATAAATTCTTTTTCCTATAAAAGGAGGACAAAAACGTACATTGAAATATTATAAATTAAATATCATCCATTAGTAAAGGGAGTGGAGTAGACAAACCTCTCTGTAGGAACTTTTGCTGCGCAAAGACAATAAAGCTTGTCTCTTGTGATTTTCAGCTTGGTAGTGTCATCCCACTTTAGACTGTAAAGAAAATTGAAAAATTCTTCCCCATGTGCAAGGATAGCAATGCACAAGTACTTATATCCTCTATCTTTGAGACAGTCCTCCTCTGATCGAATAGCTTTGTCTAGTCTCTTTGCTGCCTCTCCTTCATCTAATCCCAAAGCTTTAATCTTTGAACTTTCCCTTAGTATGTAAGCATTAAAAGCATCCTTCCAATATAAAAAAATCCTCTCAATGACAATTGATTGCATTCAGCAACTTAGAATGAACATTCATTAACTTCAAGAAAAGTACATTCATTACCTTGCAAACAAGTTGAGAGATGAGAGTACAAGGAGAATTGTACCAAGGAGCCACCCCTTGATATGACCTTGTCTCAAGTGTCATCTCTACCTCTGCCCATTTTCTTTGATCTGGAGTTAGCCTATCCAAAATACTTGCTTTATTGGCAATGCCAAACTTTTGAAACATATATATTTCATGGCCAAGATTTGGCTTCACAACGGCTCGTGAAATACTGCATATTCTCACAAGCATTGAACATTTAATTAAACCAAAACAAATACAAGATTAGGATTTAAAATTTTACACACACTAGATATGTTAATTGACTAACTAGATATGATAATATAAAATAGAAGACTAACTAGATATGATAATTGACTAACTAGATATGATAATATGAAATAGAAGACAAAATCTCACGCATTTGTTGTATCCAATGCTAGCAACAATTCGGCCTCTTTTTTTTTCTCCACATGTATGAATTGACATTTGACACTCACATGGTACTCCGGACTATCATTGTACACTATTCAAAACACAAGGTAAAGCAAAGCATACAATTAGAGGTCATAGAACATGCTCAACAATGATACAAAGATGGTGGAAGAAATTGACAAAAACTTACCTTCTTTTATCCTTTTCCACCAAGTCCTGAGGCGGTGGTTCCCATCCCATACCAAGAACATGCGACCCTTCAAATCTTGCCATTCTTTTGTCAACTGCTTGTCAAAGGCATTGCTCGCTTGTGCCGATGTAGGACTCCAATTCTCCGAATGCTGTCTTGCAACAGGCATGAACTCTCCATTTGACCCTTTCAAAGAGACCAAGAAACTACCCATAGTCTCCAGGTATGTGGCATTTTCAACGGAGGAAATGAGCCACGATGCATCATCAGTGGCATATCGCACAGCTTCATGGGCAATTAATCGGCAAAGAGGAACTACAGGAGGTTGCGTTCTCCTTTTCACATAAAACTGTCCCAAGACTTTGCGCATCAAACCAAGAGGAACTTTCTTCCCCATTTGCCTTGAATCTTTAGAACCATCCTCCTCCTCCTCTGCATCTTCTTCTACATTATCATCCTCTACATCCTCCTTCTCTTCTTCTACATGGTCATTGGTTCCCTCCACATGTGTGTCCTGGACTATATTGGAAGCCTCTTCTATTGCCTCATCATCTATATAAGCACACCTCTTGACCTTTCCCACTCTAGGCTTTTTTGGTCTACTCCGTGGTATCACATGAGAGGAAGCCTCTTGCTCCATAAAATCCCTTTTCATGGACGGCCCAAATCTCAAGTTCATGTAGCTTGAGAAGCTTTCTCTATGTTTACCCCTTCCTCCACATTTACATTTTGGAGCCATTTCTTCAAGTACCTAGTCAAATTGAAATCCACAACCTTTTATGATTAGGCACAACTTCACTTTTAGAAGTTTAATAAGGTCAATTTTCACTTATGAGCAAAACATCCCCTTGTGCTATGGGCTACCCAAAATGCAAGGCTTGAACCACCTCCCTCACTCTCTCAATTAAGACCAAAGCAGTTGAAATAGTGGAGACACTAAAAGACATGAGTACACTAAAAGACACATTCAGACCACCTCAATATACAAGGTGGAATTCAATATTTAACTTTGAATCCCTCTCTTTCTCTCTCTCTCTCCACATATCATTTGTTGCACTCAAGTTTCTGGCCAAAAATTGTCAGAGAGCCAGCTACAAAGGATTTTATTGATTGCATGGAAGCAGGGCCATGAAGTGGGCATAGCAGGAGGATATCTGCTGTAGTACCACTTTAAATCCTTTCCTCCCCATATGCCAACCTCACAAAAATGTAGAAAATATCTTGCGAATGACTTTGTCATGAATCAGCTGCATACTCCTCTGCAGTCCAAAGGGGGTCAGTGTCAATCAAGCCCTGCGGAGGATGTGTAATTAAGGTAATTTTGGATAGTACTTAAGTTATGTGACATCATGTATTCCTTGCTAAACATAAGTCCCGATTAAAAAGGTCGAGTTAGAGGCCATGCACTTAATGAAACCTAGGGTACAAGGGTGGACAAATAGCCGAGCTCTTCCAATAGAATAAGCTTTTGAGCTAAAAGAAACTCAAGTATGCACAATGAAGGTTCATTAATAACATGAGTTTGTGGGTATCTTGGTTTTTGTGAGATGAGGGGTGCAGATTTCAAATTGAAATTGTGCACTTAGAGGCCTCCCTGTAGGCCCTCTAAACTGGATAAAAGCGGGATATAGTAGGTCAACACGTGCGTTGCAAACTGGGTGGAGCAGGTCTAGAAATCCAATAAGAAACATAGAGGGTGGTTTGAGCACCCTGCACGCAAAGCTACCAAGCCTTTTCACCAACTATAGGAGGTGGCCTCTCAGACTTTTTTGCGAAAAAGTCATGCGTGTGACCTCAAGAATCCGAGAGCTAAAATTTCTAAGTATTATGTGGGGTGTGGCAAAACTTACAAGAAGAGCCAACTTTGCCAATTGAAAGAAATGCAAGAGGAGTGAAAAGGCGGGGAAGCTGCCATGGATTTGCTGGGTAGCTTTGGAAATGGAAGCTTCGGCAAACTGCTCCTGAAGCCGTAAGCCAGTATGGGAGCCATCAAACATTTAAACAAAAGTCTGCTACAGGAATAACATATACAACCACTGTTCACATTTGTTGATATTCTTTTTCATCTCTCTCTCTCTCTCTCTCTCTCTCTCTCCATATTTAAGCAGTGAAGAATGAAAGTATGGACTTATATGACGCATGTTGTCATGAAAGGAAATTGCAAAAATTGAGATGAAGCTGCAAGCCTTCCTTAACAGATCACAACTAGGCCATTTTTCTCAGGGCTCTCTGAAGCATTAATGAGGAGATCACAAATGTTTTCCAAGGAAAATTTATTGATCAAGAAGATTAATGAGGAGATCACATTTATTTTTACAAGGAAATCATATTGATTAGGAAAACAATTCTCATTTTGGGCTGCAGACAGCTCTTTGGATATGGGACTGAGGGCATCGATTCAAAGGGGGTCAAAAGGATATGGCTTAATAGTGGCACTACTGCCGAAATAGGAGGAAGATGCATGCAGGCTTGAATTGGGCATTGGCCTTGGTGATTGTACAAATACAACCAGCATCGGCGCCTGGACATCTTGTATCGATATTAACGAGTCTAGCCTTGGCCATCCTCTTCTTGTCTCACAAGTGCGATCTCCCTAGCTGTACAAGAGAGAGTAGAAATGGCTATGGAAGATTAGCAGAACTTTGACTGTGCTTTGTCTTGAGGGACGCTCGAGAATGCCCTTCGTCTCTTGGTTTAGGTGACACAGAGTGATGCATTTCAGTGCTGATTTGAGTGTCGTCAAATACATATGTAATGTATGTCAGCATTAAATTGTCCTGCTAAAGGAGAGAACGAGTGTATGCAGGACATGATTGGTTGGAAAATAAACAATTTTTTTGCAGACCCAAAATGAAAATAGGAGATAGATGTGAAATCCTCCTTGTGTGTATTGCCATCCATGGAAAATGATGATCTCATCATTTTTCTACTAAGTAAAGTATGAGTGTACACATGCAAGGCCTTCATATTCCTCTCTCTCTCTCTCTCTCCATATTTAAGGAAAACTGCCATTTGAAGAAATGCTCTCTCTCTCCTCTTTTGATAGGATCTCTCTCTCTCTCTCTCTCTCTCTCTCTCTCTCTCTCTCTCTCTCTCTCTCTCTCTCTCTCTCTCTCTCTCTCT
>JAOYMV010012263.1:0-11646 GCA_025802375.1 Polystichum acrostichoides
AGTTACCTGAGGGTAGAGATGGAGTGTGAGGCTTCAGCTTGTGAGAATGAGAGTGGAATCTTCTTCTACAAAAGCCACTTGATGCCTTAATGGTCGGGCATCAATCCTTGATTCATATATGGCATCTTTTCGTTAATGACTCGAGTACCCTTAGCGATTGCTTGCACACGCATCTCATATATTGAGAGTGCACTTAGGGTATCATCATAAATGATACAATTATTAGGAACAATTTTCTAGTATCCTATGCACCTGAGTGTGCACAACAAGGAAGAAAAATCGCTACAGTCACTTCCTAGAAATCTGCAGGATTTGTCAAATTTTGGCCGAAATTAGAATGAGTGGACCACACTCGAGGAGGATGCAAATTTTGAGATGATCCTACCATAGCTTCCATAACTCCTATAGTTCATGTGTACCATAGGGTTTTTCCATCTGTCGTCATTTACCCCTCTCGCTACTCAATTTAGCACTATAGTGTTACAAAAAATAGCAAAAATAGGGCATTTTTGGATTGTATTATGTGCACAAAAAAGTAAATTTAATCCAATAACCACCAAAAGTGATAGGCAACCTAATTGGATGTTGAAGAATAAGTGTATAAAGCAGCTCCCAAAATAGATTTCACTTGATCATGTTGCACAACAGATTTCAGCAAGGTCATCTACAAAGTCCGAGCCCGGGATTAGCTTTTCTTATGTTTGGTGATCCTCTGTATTGTATCCTGATTTTGTTGTAATTTCATCTTGGGTCTTGCCCTGTAGTTCACTATTTTAATGGGTGCCCTAGTTTATTAGCACCATGCATTGCATGCAGTCGAACAGGACCATTAAATCCGTATTTTGGTAGCAGCATGCCATTTGCCAAGGGCCAAGATTGCCAGATGTGCCCACTAACCATCCTCACCCTTTCATCCCTTCTTGCCATAGCCCTTGCCTTTTCAGAACCATGTGTAGTATCTACGTCTTCTTCAACAAAGGCACAGAGCCTACGAACGATACCCTCTACCTTTCCCTGACTACAAAGGCATTTGACACACTCTCTCTCAATTTCTCCCATTTCTCCCTTCTGAAACATCAGACTCCATTGGACATATGACTACGTAATAGTGTACCAACTTTCCTAGCTGTAAAGAACCCATAATACCGCACGCCTTGAAAGTACAAATAAATATAAACTCATTTGGTTGAATGCCCTCCTGCTTCACATCGATACATTTGCTTTGTGCATGCTTTGTATCCCCAATAGAAAACTCATGAATAACGTTACTTGAGTCGATCCACAGACTAGGCCCTGGCTTCTTTCATGCTCTGTTCCTAATTCTCATGGCTTTGATGTTTTTTGCCTTCTGTCCCATGCCGGTTGTTATGTAGTCCATTGTTTTCATCCAGCTTTGCTGCCCGTTCAAAGGCCCATATCCCCACATTGACATCTGACCATTCTCGGCAAAAGCACCCAAGAGGATATTAATCCAATCCATGTGACAACATTGCTACTGCTATGATGCATGTATAGAAACAATGCACTTCGCATATATGTCCACTAGAGCATTGCCCAACACAATGTTGCTCTGCAGCAAGTCTTGGCTTGCAATCTCGCCATGGATTTGTTTGCCCCAGTCAGCAGCTTTGATTTGGCCGCATGCTTTCGAGATGCACGTGCAAGTCACTGCATTTGGAAGGATGCCCTCATGTTGCATTTGTTCAAAACAATCTAAAACATTTTGGGTGTGCCTTCTCGGGCATAGTGAGCTATTAATGCAGTCCATGTCACATTATTGCTGCTCTGATAAAGAGCACATCACTTGGCATATGTGTCCGCTCATGGCAAGATTTCAAGGAAAGACTTCCTACAGAGCGACATTGTGTTGGGCAATGCTCTGATTTTTTTGCCCCTGTTAGTAGTTCCAATTTGGGCACATGCCTTCAAGATGCATGCGCGCATCACTACATGTGAAAGGATGTCAGTTGCCCTCAAATTGCATTTGTTCAAAACAATCTAAAGCATTTCGGGTTTGCCCCTCTCGGTCATAGTGAGCTATTAATGATTGCTGCTGCTCATATGCATGTAGAGAAACAGTGCCGCACTTGGCATACATGTCCACTAGAGCATTGCCCAACACAATGTCGCTTTGTAGCAAGTCTTGCCTTGCAATATCGCCATGGATTTGATTTCTCCTGTCAACAGCTCCAATTTGGACACGTGCTTTCAAGATGCACGTATAGGTCACTGCATTTGGATGGATGCGCTCACGCTACATTTGTTCCTAACAATGTAAAGCATGTTGGGTGTTCTCTCTCTAGAAAACTGCACATTCTCTCTCTAGAAATTTACAGCAATTTCTCTCTCTAGAATTCTGTAGGAAGGTCAACTGCCACATTGCTGATGCTCTGATGCATGTCTAAAAATAGCGCCGTACTTGGCATACATGTCCACTAGAACATTGCCCAGCTTAATGTCGCTCTGCAGCAAGTCCTGCCTTGCAATCTCGCCATGGATTTGTTTGCCTATATCAGCAGCAGCTCCGATATGGTCACATGCTTTCAAGATGTACGCGTAGGTCAATCCGCAGACTACGCCCATGCTCTGTTCCTAATTCTCACGCCTTTGTGTTTTTTGCCTCTGTCCCATGCCAGCTGTTGCATAAATATTTGTCATGAGAACATAAGCTGGCCCATTGCTTTTATCCAGCTTTACTTCCCATTCAAAGGCCCATCTCCCCACATTGACATTTGCCTATTTTTGACAAGCACCCAAGAGGGTATGCCAAATTATCTTCTAGCTTTGCATTGATATATTTGCTTTGTGCATGCAAGTTTGTATCCCCAACAGCAAACTCATGAATAACGTTACTTGAGTGTATCCACAGACTATGCCATGGCTTCTTCCATGCTCTGTTCCTAATTCTCATGGCTTCGATGTTTTTTGCCTTCTATCCCATGCCGGTTGTTACGTCATGAGAACACAAGATAGTCCATTGTTTTCATCCAGCGTTGCTGCCCGTTCAAAAGGCCCATCTCCCCACATTGACGTCTGACCATCTTTGGCAAAAGCACCCAAGAGGATATTAATCCAATCCATGTGACAACATTGGTACTGCTATGATGCATGTATAGAAACAATGCACTTGGCATATATGTCCACTAGAGCATTGCCCAGCACATTGTCGCTCTACAGCAAGTCCTGGCTTGCAATCTCGCCATGGATTTGTTTGCCCCTGTTAGCAGCTTTGATTTGGCTGAATGCTTTCAAGATGCACGTGCAAGTCACTGCATTTGGAAGGATGCCCTCACGTTGCATTTGTTCAAAACAATCTAACACATTTTGGGTGTGCCCCTCTCAGGCATAGTGAGCAATTAATGCAGTCCATGTCACATTGTTGATGCTCTGATGTATGTAGATAAAGAGCACAGCACTTGGAATATGTGTCCACTAGAGCATTGCCCAGCACAATGTCGCTCTGTAAGAAGTCTTTCCTTGCAATCTTGCCATGGATTTTTTTGCCCCTGTTAGTAGCTCCAATTTGGGCACATGCTTTCAAGATGCATGCGCGCATCACTACATGTGGAAGGATGTCGGGTGCCCTCACATTGCATTTTTTCAAAACAATCTAAAGCATTTTGGGTTTGCCCCTCTTGGTCATAGTGAGCTATTAATGAAGTCCATGTGACAACATTGCTGCTGCTCTTATGCATGTAGAGAAATAGTGCCGCTTTTGGCATACATGTCCACTAGAGCATTGGTTGTGCTTAGGCGAAAGAACGTCTTGGATGTTATCACTTTGTCTGCACTAAATGCATGATATGTAAGCCAAGTGTATGATGCTCTCGCAAAGCACAACAAGTGCTTGATTAGCTCCTTTCTAGGGTTATAGATATGCTCAATAGGGCCAAGTTGATTAAGCACTGAACTATTTTGGATGAATGTATCATGAGGGCCTTCTCCAATTGCACTTACCCTTGCTTACAGCCTTGGAGCCTGTGGCAGTATAAGAGCAGCTGACAAGAGGGACCCAATTCATGATGAGATTGTTGAACAAGATGATAATGTGCTTGGCAACGCTATGGGGGACATGTTTTCCAATTCTGATGCTCTTGCAAATGTATAGTGCGGACTCTTTTCTTTAATATCCCAACAATAAGGCCAACTTGGTGAGGAAGCATTGAACGATTTTGAACAAATGTAGAGCAAGTGCCTCTCTCCAAATGCTATCGATAACCTTTGATTTTGCATGTTTTTGTATGTGTGTGTTTTTGTATACGCATGTGCACGCGGCACTGTGTGCTCCCTATGTGTTTTGAACAGTACAAAGTGAGTGCCTCTTTACAAATATAGTGACCTTTTCTTGCATCTTGAAATCATAGGAGCATTTGACAAGGGGAAACAAATTTATGATGAGATTGCGATGTAGGGCTTGATGGGAAAACGTATTGTGCTTTCAAAAGGATCACTTAAGCCAGCACAAAGGGCTTCTACTACTCTTGAGTTGATGTATGTAATTTTTTGTGTGCCTATCATTCTTTTTGACAATGTGGACTGTTGAATTTGCTGTTTGATTTTTTTATGCAACTTGCGTTGAACTAAAACGCTCTCTATTAATGACCACAATTTTATTATTCACACTTGGGTGATAGAATGATATATTGTTTAGAGATAGAGAAGAGATCTTTGAAGTAAGCAGAGGGAAAGTGTTTTTTTTTTTTTTTTTTTTTTTGCAGGTTTTGGGTTCGACACTTCATACATGATGGAGCTGCATTTCTGTTCCATTGAGTCCACCTGTACACTTGCGCCTACGTCTTTGCACACAGAGTAGCTTCGAGGCTTTGTGCATCATTCTTTTTGGCCAGTTAATGCACGACCATCATACATTCATATGAAATCTATGTACTTTTGTATATACGAGTTGAACGGTGTATCAAATTTGTTGTGTATCAATGGAATGTTGTATGAAATCTATGTACTTTTTACGTCATAGGAACAATTGCAATTGACCACATTGATCTATCATACGAGAGTGGAATTTGAATACCTAACATGTTGAATATCAATTCCATGAGCTAACCAATCTACACACATGGGTGATAGATGCTGCAGGTGGCTATGAATAGCTGTGTTTGACCGCGAAGCGGCTACCAAAAAGAGTGGACCAGGCCCGTCTCAAAGAAACACTGTATTTAATGATCTTTGCAGAGTTTGCTTTGATATAATTTGGTATTGCAGGTTTTTTATGTAATGATGTTTGTACGATTGCTGCGTGGCCAATGACGGCCTCTTACCGGCCATCCTTCCAACTAAAGTGACCTATGTGCTGCGACTGGAGCCATTAACAAGGGGAAGGAAGTCCATGATGAGATATCCAGGCAGGGGCTGTTGGAGCATCATATTGTGCTTCAGAAAAGGAGTTTAGTTGACAAGAATTACTCAGATGCTTTAGTTACTATGTATGCAAAGTGCTTTAGAAGCTTCATCTCATTTTTTATTTTTTTTTGTAATAAGCGCATTGGAATTATATTAAAAAGGAGAAGAAGCAAGTACAATCTGTTTCCAGATAAAACTAAATGCTAAGGGGAAGATCCTTAGGTACAAAAAATGAGCTAGGAAGAAGTCTAAGCTACTGCTAGGGGGTTTACAAAATAACTTGAGAGGAACCCCTCTTACAAAATTTACAAAAATTGTTGAAGGCATGAATAGCCTAGTGAGAACTATAAGCTTTGTCTGCTTGGATCTGTAAATACAGATTGGAGAGCTGAGAAACATATTCATATAAAATGTAGTCCTTTTCCACCAGAGAGTTCACTTCTGCATCCATCTCATCATCCCATGTTTTGTAGATGATTGAATTTTCATCTGTTATCTTCCCAATTGATTTGCAGGCACTTCTACCTTGATGAAGGCATCTCCTTCTTCTGTATAGCAGTAGCCTCCTTTCCTGCATATGTTCTTTGACCTGCACAGTTAGACAAATTCTGAGTCCTTCAAGCATGGGAGGGTCACTCTTGAAAAGCATAGTGTTCCTCATTCTCCATATGAACCACAAATATTCAGCTCTAAGGGAATTCCAAAGGGGGGTTGTACATCCTATAGAATCACCTAGGAGAATTTGTTTCCAGTTCAAATCAGATTTGTGGATACATGAAGTGTAAAGAGACAACACATTCAAAGCC
Source organism: Polystichum acrostichoides (assembly GCA_025802375.1). Lineage (NCBI taxonomy): Eukaryota > Viridiplantae > Streptophyta > Polypodiopsida > Polypodiales > Dryopteridaceae > Polystichum > Polystichum acrostichoides. The sequence goes on from JAOYMV010012263.1 coordinate 6,165, forward strand.
TGTTTGTTAAATCTGCAGTTAATGAAGAGGTGCTGAATAGTTTCAGTGTCAGTGAGACACCTGGGGCATAACCCTGTCCCTATGCCCAGATTAAGAGCCTTTTCCCCAGTCCAAACACTTTTGTGCAGAATAAGCCATAGTAGACATGATTTTTTTGGTTGGATAAACTTATCCCAGATTTTCTCAAATTTAAAATACCATTGCCTCCTATCCAGGAGGGTGTTCCATCTCTGATTCAGTGTGATATGGACTGGGGGGGCCCTTTCTAATCTGGGGATAGGGTATAAGGTTTGGCTGAAAACCCAGGCTAGGCCTCTAATGTTCACTCCTCCTTGGATCCCTGCTTTCCAGCTCTCATCTGGATCCCAAAAGTCTAATCTGTCCTGCAGCAGAGCCAGATCAGAGGGAGACAGTTTGAATTCAGCTATGAGAGACTCCTCCCTCTTCCAGGAGTTCTGAGAGTGGTCCCATAGGTCTCTCCATACTCTGATGCCTTTTTTGTGAAGTTTGAGAGCTTTTTTTTCTTGGGATGGGGCTGTTGGAGGTAGACCTGGCAAAGGCCACCAGATGGAGTCATTAGGGATAAAAGACCATGCTGCCTTATTGTTTTTGGCATTCAGAAAGTGTTTAACTGCATTCCAAGCTTTCCACAGGCTACACAGCAGAGGGGATCCCTTTGGTTTGATAGGAAGAGGAGATATGAACAGGGTGGTGAAGGGGGGTTCACCCACCTTTTGTCCTCCTCAATGCTAGCTTTGGCTAAATTTCTGTGCAGCAATATTGACCAGTCAGCCTCCTGATTAATCATGCTTCTTAGGATCCACTTACCTGCTAACCTGTTGGCCAGGATTCTGATGTCCAGTATCCCAAGGCCCCCTCTCTGTTTAGCCAGGGTACACTTGTCCCTACTAACCTTGGGGATTTTTCTGTCACCTGTACTGCCAGACCATAGGAAATTCTTGCATATGGCTTCAAGCTGTTTGATGGAGGTTTCTGGGGGTCTCCAGCAGGAGAGAAAATACAGCATAGATGGGATGATGAAATGGTTAATCACCAACACCCTCCCACTGAAAGATAAAGAGACTGTTTTCCATCTCTGCAGTTTGTTTTCTATTCTTTCCATGGCCCATGACCACCTTTGTTTCATGGTTAGAGAAAAACCCATTGGGATCCCTAGAAGTCTAAATATAGTACCCTCTTTAATTATTTCACATCCTTGGTCCAACATCCATTGAGGGGGGGGGGGGCTTGATAAGTTCTTATCCCAGTTTTGGCATGGTTAATGATAGAACCAGATGCCATACAGAAGGTGTCCAGGCAAGCCCAGAAAGAGGCTAGAGAAGTGCCTTTATTGGCCACTAATGCATTTGAATCATCTGCAAATAGTTGCAGACACAATTGTTTTGCGTTGTTAGGCATCTGTATTCCTTGGATAAGGCCTTGCTGGATTTTCCCCTCCACTAGGGCAGTGAGTCCTTCAGTAGCTATAGCAAATAACAGGGGGGCAAGAGGGCAGCCCTGCCTTATTGATCTCTCAAGGTAGAAGGGTTGGGTTAGGACACCATTGACTGATACTCTGGCTCTAGAGTTCCCAAAGAGAGTTTTGATGGATTTCAGAAACCTTTCTTTAAATCCCATGTCTTTGAGGGACTGAAGAATAAAGTCCCATTCCAACCTGTCATAAGCTTTGTCAAAGTCTATCTTTAGAAAGCAGAAATCCTGATTAGAGTCCCTTGCATGCTCCATCCCCTCCCAAAGGGCTATGATGGCATCTAAGATGTATCTGCCTTTTATAAAACCTTTTTGGGCTGGGTTGATCCACTGGTTGAGGTGTTTGGAGATCCTGAGTGCTATGATTTTGGCAAAGATTTTATAGGCAGTATTGAGCATAGTAATGGGTCTCCAGTTAGCTAGAGAATCTTTTTGACCCTTTTTGTGGATGAGTTTAATAACTCCTGTATTTACAGAGCAGGGGAGGGAGTGGTGCTTCAGGGCCTCCTTCCAAACTGAGAGCAGCGGTTTAATCAAAGACTCTTTAAAGGTTTTGAAAAACTCTGCTGGAAGTCCATCCAGACCTGGACTTTTACCAACCTTCAAACTACTGATAGCTTCCCCAACTTCTTTTTCTGAGATGTCTTCCTCTAGCTGAGAGGCAATACTTGGGGGAACCACTTTCACTCTTGCCCTGGAGATTTCTTCTCTAGCAGCAGCTTGGCCTTGATGGGGTGATGAGGGAAGGCTGAAAAGTTTGGAGAAGTGGTCATAGGTAATTTGGATGTTTTCTTCACTTGAGGCAGCAAGAGTTCCATCAGGTTTTTGAAGCAGTGGGAGAAAATCCTGTTGATTTTTCTGTTTCAGTTTCCTGAAAACTTCCTTTAATGGTCTGTCCTCTTTGGATGCCCACCAGCTTTTTAAATATATTTGAAGATCTCTTGCTTGCACCAGCTCCTCATCCCTTTGAGCAGCTCTAAGGGAGATCAGATTGTTTTGAGCCTCCTCATTACCATTTTTGGCTAGGGTTTCACACAATTGGATCTCCTTTGTTAAGGCTAACCTCTTATTGGCTCTAATAGTGGTAGTTTGCTTCTTAATGCTGATGAGGAAGGCCTGAGTCTGCTCAACAGCCAAACTCCATTGCTTTGCCGGGGGGGACTGGTCAGAGAAAGAATCTGACCAAATCCAGCTAATCTGTTCCTGTACCAGTGGGAGTTTAAACAGATTGATGTCAGTGTGGAACCAAGAGCTCCTCACCTTGTTGTCCTTATTGTCACAGGAGACAATAATAGGATAGTGGTCTGAGATGCAGGTGGAGCTGTCAGTTTTGACTTTGCATCTCAGGAATCTGTTAGCCAAGTCTGAGGAGAAATAACATCTGTCCAGCCTGGCTTTCCTGGCCAAATCCCCTTTGCTGTAATTCTGCCAGGTGAAATCTCCAGGTTCCCCCATGTCCACTAGGGATAAGTGGTCTTTGATGTTGGTCCATTCGTTCAGCTCAGAGCCCGACAGAGTCTGCCCCTGCCCTTTCCATCTATCTTTTTGCCCCTCAACCATGTTGAAGTCTCCAATGATGATGGTTGGACCATTAAGATGGAGAAGAGATTTCCATAGTCTGATTCTATCTTTTACTGATCCCCCAGCATAGATAGAGATTATGTTGAAAGGGTCTGCCCCCCCAAGCTTGAAGCCCACCCAGTGAGTCATTTCTGGATCATTTATAATATCTTCCAGGTTGGTTGTGAGTTTTTTGGAGATGCCAATAGCTGCTCCTCCTGAGCCTTGAGAATGCACAGTGATGTGCCATAAGTAGTTGGATGAAATGGATTCTAATCTTTGAATTAGAATAGGGCCTAGAGCCTTGACTTCTTGAAGACAAATAAAGTCAGCCTCCTGGTGACAGTCATGAAGCCATGTTTTAAGTGCTCTGGCTTTTGTTGGGTCTGTGAGACCTTTAACATTTAGGGATATAATCTTCATTTACCTTTGGTGGTTTTGTTATTCTTCTTATTGGTGGCTGCAGCTGGTCTATGTGGGGACTTGGCTACCTGCTCATGTGGCCTTTTGTTGTCTTTTTGTAGATCCATGGGGGTTGAGGGTTCAGCTTGGTCCCCAGGAGGGTTGGGTAAATCTTGGGGAGGGCCAGCCAACTGTGAGTCAAGAACAGTGATCTCCTCCTCCAGCCTGTTAATGTCAATGTTGGGTCTAGGTTGGCTTGCCTGAGGGACAGGTGAGAGGGGAGGCTCCATATCATCATCCATAAAGGAATTTGAAGGCAGGTTTTCCAGGAGGGCATATCTGTTACCCCTTCCATAGGCATTCCTTCTGGGGGGATGGTTATTCCCCCTTCTTCTTCCTTGTTGTTGAAAGGGGGGATTGACATTGGTATTCTGGTTCGGGTGGGTCTGAGGGGCTGGACCCTGGGGGGCAGGCCCATTGGTGACTGGCCCCTGAGGGGCTAGGGCTGTGGGCTGATTCCCTTGGTTGGGGTTGGCTGCATCCACTCCCTGGGCAGGACCCCTATGTAAGGGGTGTTTTTTTGGGCAATCCCTGATGAAGTGGCCCTGTACCCCGCAATGGAAGCACACATTTGGCAGATGCTTGTAGAAAATGTCTTGGTACAGAGTAACCCCATCATCTCTGTTTATCTTGAAGGTGGTGGGAAACTCTCCCTGCATGTCCATTTCAACTAGAACCTGAGGGTGCCACCTAGGGTTAATGTCCATTGGAGGCCTCACCCCCAGCACTTTGCCCAGGGGTTCTGCTAAATTTCTTAGGAAGGGATAATACTGGAAGGGCAGATTAGGGAATTCCACCCAGACAGGAAATTTAGTAGGCATGGCCTTTTCAGGTCTGAAAGAAGGAGACCATCTAAAAAGACAGAGGGGACTGTTCCTTACCATCCATTGTCCTGCTGCCATAGCATTGACAGCCATTTTTGGGGTCTCCATCAGAAAGATGTAGGAATTGTTAGGCAGGACTTGTGTGACAGAGACCTCAATGTTAAGGGGGCCCCACTGGTTTCTCATCCATCCCCTCAGAACTTCAATAGGGGGTCTGGGCCCAAATAGGACTCCTATTACAGCTCTAGACTCGTACTCTCTTTCAAATCTCTTCAAACCAACAGATGGAATGTAGAGTTCTTTGAGAGTACCTGGTTTATCTGGGCGATTGACGTCTGAATCCATAGGAGGGCAGCCTTTTGCGTGGGAGGCTTGGGTTTGGTGAGACTGACCTCCCTCTGAGCCATGCGGAAGACCCTCTTCAGTAGCCTGAGGTGAACCTGCAGGAGAGCCTTGGGATTGCGTTTGGGCGGCATGTTGTTCGAGGAGGGCAAGGCGAGAAGCTAGAGTGCGCAGGTCAGACTCCCTTGCCTCCAAAGCTTTATAGAGGGCCAGCTCTCTCTCTGTGGGGAGAGGGGAATCTCTGGCATCATGGAAAGACCCCCCCTGTTGATGATTAGGGGTTATGGGCAGGCTTCCGTCCTGTTCCTTGCTCCACTCGGCAAGCGCAGGATTCGCCTGATGCGACGCCCACTCCGGAGCACCTTGGGGGAACCACGCGTTGGAGACGTCATGTAGCGGTGGGCGATTTGGCGTATTAGCCGAGGTAAAAAGGGGATGGGACATCTTGGGGGTAGAGAAGAAAGGAGGTAGATTAGTAGAGGATTAACAGAGTGGTTAGGGTTAGGGTTAGGGTTTACAGTGCTAACCCTTCTCTCTCTCTCTCTTCCTCTCCCCATCTTTTTTTTTTGAAGATTTCCAATGCTATGGATTTTGCTTATGATGATGTCACAGAAGATGGCACGAGGGCAATACGTTATTTAACGGCAAGATTGCAAGAAGCACAAAGCAACCCAAAGTTTTGTGCCATTGTCTACGAGCAAATGCATGCACGAGCTCTCATTCCTGAAGTTCCACAAGAAAGAGCTCGCTCTTTGGAACCTAAGGAATCGCCAAGAAGAGAAGGTCCCAATGAAGATCCAAAG
>JAOYMV010013372.1:0-11637 GCA_025802375.1 Polystichum acrostichoides
GTTGACGGATGCTTCTGGCCACCGGAATCTTGGAGTTTCTCTACACTGGATATGCTTTTTGGTTCACCTCTTGGTAGGGTTGATTAGTGAGCCCTTGAAAACTCATTAGCTGAGATGCCGTCTCCTGCCGATGATGAAAAATCAGCCAACAATCCTCCTCTTCAGGCTGAAAATGTAGGTACAAACTATCTTTCTTGCTCAAAACGCAACCAACATTCCTGCCGCGCGGATGGAAAAGCATAGCCAATATGCCTCTTGTAGAGGCTTGAGCTGATATGTAAAAAAATTGGTGTTTGGATTGATAAAGTTGCATCTACCAAGATGCCCAATCATACCGGCATTTAGCTGATGCCCAATCTTCAAGACATAATCAAGCAACATGTCCCAGTGAGGTACAAACACTCTCAATCATGCTAAGATCTGACCAGGAAGCTCTAGTTCTTGTGTCTCTAGTGACATGTGGTCCCTCCCAAGAAAGTTTTGAATTACTTTCCTTAACTTCCTACTGCATGATTGCAAAAAACACCATTAGAATGCAACATACCAAGATGTCATAAGGAAGACCCAATTCACCATAGTGTTGTACCAACAAGAGATAAGCACACAACACTCTAGAAAGTGAGTTTCTTCCTAATGGAATCACTAATTGGTACCAATTGCTACTTTGGTGAAACATTTAGACCAACCTAGAATCTAAGATATTTGGTGGTTTGAACATCTTGAGCTTCTGCAAGGGAGGGCCGAGGCACCACATTATCTACCTAGTTGTGGAGGGGGACTAGTGAAATATATAACCAACCGACTTGTTCTAGTTGATCTTGGCACTTGCCGCAAGATAGAAGGTGTCCACGGCAACTCGAACAGTCTCAAAAGTATCCTCACTATCTTTGTATACAATGATCTGCCATCAACATACTTTGCATCAAGTAGCTCTTCTTCTGCTCCCAATGGCAATGTCAAGCCTCAATCGCCTATAGATTTTTTGCTCAAGAAATATGAAATGCAATACATAGGATAACAAATAACGTGCTAGGGGGCAGCCATGTCTCACAGATCTCTCCAAGAAAAAGGCAAAAAAATGATAAGACCACATTGTTCCTCTATGCAATTCTCCGCAAATAAAATGGATGCATAAAATTTTGAGGCAATATGCATAATATACTCAGAATCTGATCTCGCCTCTCAAACAAGTTGGGTCTCTCAAAGCTCTAATCTTGTCTCCCCTCCGCTGGCCATGAGTCCAAAAGAACTCTCTATTTGTTTTTCACCCTTTCGGTGCCTAAATACAACAGTGAGAGCAACGATCTCCTCCTCTTGCAAGGATATGTATCCAAGCCTCTGCTAGAGTACGAGCTGGATGGACGATAGGCTCCTTCTTAGAAACTTATCTTTCTCCATAACTCTTCTTCTATGCTCTGTTACAAAATTAAGCCATATCTAGCTAGACTCAATCAGCAAATAAGTAATTTCATCAAGCAAATCCTCCAAATCAATCCAATCTCATTGCTATAAGCCCATAATTACATTTTCAATGTCTTGCAAGGCATGGTTTGATAAAGTGCTGCTTGCCAAAATACACAGTCTCTCAGGCAACCTCCCACCCTATTGTCTGAAGCCCTAGGAGAAGGAGAGGCTTCCATGCACTCTTTGAAAATCAGTCTCATGCCATACATCATGACCATGGATAGCAAATAAAAAATCATCTCATCCCTATTTCTTGCTATTAGCAATCCTGCTAAATGTGCCCTTCTTTGCTAAAAACGCAGCCTAAATGCCACCTTTTGCTGATGACAAAAATGGAGCCAGCACCACTCTTCAAGGCTGAAAATGCAGGTGCAAGAAGTGTCCTTTCAATTGAAAAACACAATCAAACCGCTTCTTGTTCTGTAGATGTAAAAACGCAGCCAAGATGCCTCCTTTTCACCGATCAATCCACCAAAGAGCGAGCAGCCCTCAAGCGCTAATCCCATGCTAGAGAGTGCAGTAGATTATGAACTAGAAATAAACCCGAGAGTACACGAGTGAGGAGAAAGAGAGATGGATACCAAAAACCAATCACTAGATCAAAAGCAGTGCTACAAGGAGAGCCCTCATTTGGGTATAGTGGACTTGTGTGTAAGGGCTCTAGGATACAAGAATTGGCTGCATAAGAAAATGACTTGGCGACCACTTAATGGGTTGGGTAGAAAACACCCATGACCTACAAAAGTGCCCACAGCTTTAAAACTTGGGATGAAATTAGAAAAATGCCCAAAAAATGGGAAGCATACCATCGTAGGTGGCCAACCCACATACAAGGGTTGGACTGACAAAAGACCTTTGAATTGGACTAACACATTCAAAAAATGATCTACCACCTTGAATCAACCATAATCTCCCTTTACAAAGCTCTGTGTGAATGTATGCTTGTAGGTGTGTGTGCATGCATGGGAGTTGCACATGTAGAAGGATATATTTACACAAATTTTTACATCGAGTATTGTGCATTGATGATGTTAATGTGGATGTTGTAGGACTTGCTCCTTATGCAGATCATTAATGACGCTTTAGTGATCATTAATGATTTGCTCCATATGCAAATCCTTAATGACATCTTAGTGATCATTAATCACATCTCCGAATGGACAACCTTGACAATTGTAATAAAATATCTGTGAGGTTATTGGAATACATGAGAGTTGATAAATTGTGATGCTTGGGTTTTGTTTTGCTTCAATCTTTGAAGGTTCTTCACATCACGTGTAAGCGTTTCCTTTGGTTTAGGACATTACTTTAAAGTCTTGCGGAAATCGTAAGCATGATTCAAGCTGCAAGCATGTGTCATTTCTTCCATTGTTTTTTTTATTTCTTGATTGAAATGGATAATATCCAACTCTTTAAGAAAAATTGAGTTTTGAAGTAGGAACAATTTACGAACAATCATGGTTAGTGGAAAGCTTGAGGAAGTTATGTTTTGTTGATTGCATTGTAGATGATTGCTATCTTGCAATGCAGTCTAATAAGATACAATGACTTTGTGATGCAGGCATAAGGCAAGGTAACTGGCCCCTCATTGACCATGGTGGAAGTGATGGGAAAGGAGGGGTGGGTGGCTGAGTAGGAGCAAGAAACACAACGACCACAAAACTAAGGTAAGTGCAGGTATAGTGGATCATAGTGTTAGTGTTTTTGCATGCAAAATTGTACGAAATGTGAGATCACCAATAAATGGTGGAGATATTATCATCAGGAGTTGTAATTTGACGTTATTGTGTTATGCGTTCTCCTTATTTTTGCCATATTTGTTACAACTTGTTAGCTTAACAACTCCAAGTAAAATTTTAGAAACTTTTTTGTGAGAGTCTTACAGCTGTAGATGCCAACTTGGCGTTCATTTCTTGAATTTCCCTAGTGGAATCAAGTCTCAATGTTCTACCATGGGATATAAATAAGGTCCACTAAGTTGCATTCACATATTAAATACTCTATTTCTCCCCCTCATATACGGTGTTGCTGGTTTTGTATTACTTCAAGATGTTGTTGCAACTTCAAATTATAGAATAGTATTTTACATTGAATTTATGAAGGACTCCTCTCATTCTCTCCCTGTAAGTTCCACAATGATGACATATGATTATGTACCTATGTATGCATGTTTGCATATAAATATGTATGTATGTCTCTTTTCTCTTTGTAAATGTAAGCCTATTATGCATCTATGTGTGTACAGGTGTATGCATGTATGTATGTGTGTACATGATTATGTACGTATCCATGCCTGTCTACATATAGATATGTATGTATGTTTCTCTTTTCCTTGTCAATGTAAGTAATTATGCATCCATGTGTGTACATACATATGTACGTATGCATATTTATTTGTATGTATGTGATGCGTGTGCGTGTGTGTACATAGATACATGACACATGTATTATGTATCTATTAGTGCAAGTCTTTATGTATTATATTTGGAAATACATTGAGCTAGGATGACTTGCAAAACTACTTAGTGTTCTTACTCATTGCATAACAAGAATATGTTTTGCAAAGAGTTCTCAGTCACAACACTCAAGGATTATATGGGGTTTTGTTTTGGAAAAAATTCTGAATGACAACATAGTAGTTTGTGATGTCAAAGCTAGTACATCAGCAATATTCTTGGCTTTGCTTGTAAACTTGTATGAGTTTTTGCACATGCAAAAGTACAAGCATTTTCATTGTCGTGTGGTTCTTCTCTTAATGAAAACCATGCAATTTGGTTGAGATTTGAAAACATGGGTACATTGAGCCCACTTGATGATAACTTGTAATGAAAAAATATAGTTTTAGTTTTGAGTTGATGTTGGTTCCATGCAAAATAGTTTATTATGACTATGTCTCGTGTGTGCAGGTGTCCACTGAGATATTTCTTGGTGCAACTCACAGCCTTTGCTGGATGGAGCAATCATACTTTTGTAGTGAAAATGTTGCACAGGAAAATTTCAATGACAATGAAAGTGGAGAAAACATGGACACTAATTCTCGTTGTGACTGTAATGTAAGGCACATGAACAATGATTCTGGTCAATGTGTATCCAACCTTGGTAATGAGGTTCTACAATGGACTATGAATATGCAAGCCCTATGGGATGAGTTTAGGGCTCCGCTGGCAATGCAAGACAAAATGTTGAAGATGATGTTTTCAAGAGTGCAGCCCTTGAAAGGAAGGAAGTCATTATCTGACAGGGACACAAAATCATTAGGTTTGTTGCTCTTGGGCAACAACGAGCAAGAGATAGAAAGGCCTATTGCTCAAAACTTAAATCAGTTATTTTGTCACTATTGATCATTGGGAATGGTTGATCCACAAAGATGGAGATTGTGCTTGGGTTCAAGGGATAGCAGCCATGCACCAAAAGTTTTTGGTCCAACAAAGTGCAAATGCCCCCGATCTGGAAGTGAATTTTTAAAACTCAAGCAGGATTGTATCATTTGTTGTATTGTATGTGAAGAGTGTGGGAACTCATATAAGGAAATGATTTCCTTTGATTACATACCATTTGTGGAACAACTCCAACTCTTGTGTAGAAGATCCACTAATTGTCATGAGTTTCTTGCTATGAGGCGAAATCGAGAGGCGTGGCTTGGGCGTAGTATTTTTGAAGAACAAGAAATAGTGAAAGAGTTATGGGATGGTCACAAGGTGAGAATATGCCAAGATTTTTGGAATCCCAATGCAGAATGGGAAATCCCAGTTATTTGTTCAAATGAGAAATGTAGAAGGATTTATAGAACCTTTCCCCCGACCATGAAGAGTAAAGAGCTCATTGATGGCTGGAGTGAAGAGCAAAAGGAGTATGGGTTCTCAAAGTGCAAGTGTTGGATTCAAACCAAGAAAGAACTGGTCAAGGCAAGCTCTTACTTCTATAAAATCAGCATTTGTATGTTCCTTCTACATGGTGCACTAATTTGTTTTTCCTTTGCTGATTGTGTAGGGAGATCCAAGAAATTTTGCGCTGATCTGCCATTGGGATGGATTCCAAGCGGCATCAACAAAACAAAAAGAGGTTGGAGTTGTAGAAGTGTCCATTGCCAATGCTAATAAGGGTTCTCAAGTTGGCCCTTTACCTCTACTTTTTATACCATTTAGTTTGGTGCAATTAGAGCAAAGGCATGGAGACTTGTTGCAATACTTTCTCACACCTTTGGTGGATGAGCTCTTCTCATCATTCATGAATGGATTCACGGTGAACTATTGTTATCCAACATCACTCATTGCAGATGGTCTCTCTAATGGAGATGTAAATGCTTGCACTTTACGAGCCATGATGATGTTATGGACAGGCGACCATCCAGCTCAATGTAAGTTGGGTATGCTCAAGGATGGGGGGAAGAATGGTTGTAGAAGAGATGTTCCGTTAACAAAGCAAGTGGTTGAACATGGAAGAATACCATTTTATGTTTATAATGACAATAGGTATCAATCACGACACCCTCCTCCCAAAAGGGAAGCTGAGAGTATGTATCAATCCATAAAAGCCTCAAAGCGGGAGTCAACTAAGAAAGGTAAAGAAGAGACACTTGCAGATGAAGGGCTCACACGGGAATCTCACATGTGGAAGTTTTACGAGTTGTATGGATTTGATGTGAGTAGAGATCTTGTGTATGATGTCATGCATGTGCTTGCACTTAATGTGTTCAAAAAATACACGAAGGCTCTTTTTCAAGGCTCAAGCAATCAACAAAAGAAACTTATTGATGCATCCTCAAAAGCACTTAGTTTGGCAGTGCCAAAAAGTTTAAGATATCAAGGAATATGGCCTTCTTTGAGTCCCAGCCAACACCACACACTGTTTAAAGCTGAAGAATATCAGAAGTTTGTCATGTGGTGTTTACCCCATGTGTTGAACACCGTTACAACCATCAGCAAAAGGATATGAAAGACCTTGGAATATTGTTGATTGATGTAGCCCATATCTTCTACAACCACACAAGAAGACAGGGTTGGTCAAAGGAGGATATGAAAGTGACCCAAACCTTGCTCCAATCATGGCGGATTTTGATGGAAGAGAGTCAAGGAGCAAACGCTTCTCCATTGGAGCATGTGGCTGGTAAGATTTTAAATAATGACAATATAACATGAATATGCACTACAAAAAACTTAAATTATTTTTATACTAGGATTAACTAACGCGTTCTTATTATGACTTGGCAGGAAATACAGAGATGCTAGAAGACATATTGCGGCATGGTGGGCATGACTGCACTTGGTGCTATATATATGACAGAAGTGTTAGTGGATATGTTGCCATACCCACCAATAACAAAGTCAATGAGGTAACATACACTCACTACCAAAGCAGGATTTTGCTAACCAAGACAATAGATAACATGAGGATGGAGGAGGATGGCTTGCAACCAGAAGAGCGACTTCTCTCGTCATTGCATGCATGCTTGCAGAAGCCTGAAGGTAAAGCGCTCAATCTTGTATGTGAAGAGTGGCACAAACAAGGTGTTCTCATTGCAGCTTCGGAGAAGGCAGCATTAAATATTTTTAAAGTATGTGTGCTACTAGATTCTTGTCCTTGCAAAGAACTTGTGGAGTCAAAGGGAGTCTTGGTGAGTCCTCAAAGGAGGAAGTTGAAGCCAATGAGTGATTGTGAGAGGGAGTACCTCCAAGACTTTTGGGAAGAGGAGAACTTAATCAATGAGTTGGTTTGATTTTCAAAGATCTTCCTAAACAGTGAAAGGTACAAGGTACAAGACCAAGTGATTGTTTGCTATAGCGAGGGGGAAAGCAATGGATTGTGTGAGATCAAGGAGCTCTTTTCTCATGAGAATGCAGGATGTATTGAAGTATTCTTTGTTGGTAGATTTGCCAACAATGGTGTAGCATTGACACATCTACCAAGAAATGCAGTTTTACAGGTATGAAGGTAGTCTCAAGCATGCAACTTTCTAGCATGTGCATGAAGATAATGCCGATCTCGTGCATTAAGCACAAATGCTTTCTTTTTCCACCTGATGCAAATGGAGATCAAGTGGTTTATGAAATGCAGGACAATGTGCTACGTAAAGGTTTATTGCAGCTTGGCCTTCCTGGTTGCATTCCACCTTGGTTGGAGAAAGGTGATTTTGTTTTGGTGAACTTGCACGACAATCTATCAGATCTTCAATATGCAGTTGTGCAAGATGTTTCCTATGAGCCACGCAAAGTGAGGTTGAGAATAATGTCTCAGTTTGCAGGAGATCCATGGGTGGGGGAAAGAGAAGAAGATATATGGAGAGATTGGAGGACTTGTCTGAAGCTCGTCACACAAAGTGAGGTTGAGAATAATGTATCGGTGTTTGTAAGAAACATGTCTACCTAGTTGTAGGTGTTGATCTGATGTGTCTCAGATTCTCCTCTTTTGGCAACTACAGTTCATACTTTCCAGCAAGATCAATCATTGTTAGCATAACTGAACCATTACTTAGAACTTATGCATCTATTTTTTTTAATATTTTATCAATCAGTGCAAGCCTTAGTTTTTTGCCTTATGTTATGCTTATCGTATGCTTGTGGGAACGGATGCTATAAATGCTTGCTAAAGCTTTGAAGTCCATTTTTGGAAAGTCAATTACAAAAAATAAAGTGAAGTTATGCTTTCACAAGTGGTGGCCAGGGTCAGGACAAGCGGGATATACATGCAGCAAGGTATGCTTAAAAATGGTTGGACATGCTGTTTAGCTAAACAGGTCAAAAACACGATCGAGTCGTCTTTTTTTTGTTTGCATTTGAAATAACTTTGGTGTAGCACAATAGTGTTGATTAGGACCCACCTGGGGAATGCTACAACGGAGTCCTAGTGTGCAAGGGTTGCTTTCAACAGGACTAGTGTTACAACGGAGTCCTAGTGTTCTGATTTCAGGGGGGATGCCAAATATAGTAAAGGGGGACAAAGTGTTGAGCCGACAGGGTGCTCTCTTCTTTGACCACGACTGTTGCTTGCATTATTTGCAACATAGGAGGGGGCAGCTAGGCACAATGGGAAGAGTCTTCAAACAACATTTTATCTGTGTCTACACCATTTGCAAGATTTGCATATCAGCAGAGCCAATGTTATGCTAATTGAGGAGCTTACTATGCACGTGTATTCTTGGTTTGCATTGTATCTGGGATGAACGTAATAAAGTGAGGATCAAGTATTGAATTGATACAAGGTGTCATTTGAATGCCTCTTTTGTATGCACTGATCGTGATTTACATATTCAGCTGATGCCAAAGATGTGTACAGGACATAGGAAGAGAAAGTGTAAGATTGTGGTTTTCCTTTGTATGCTACTTTGTTTCTCTAGAGGTTTTGTGAAAATGGAGTTCATGCTATTAGGATGTAAGTATCTATGGTGTTTTCTAGAGTACGGTGATGTTTTATATAATACTTCGTATGCTCTAGGGGCCATTTTTCATAGCACATTTGAACCCCATCTCCATTTTTGGTAACATCCATCTCAACTCCTGATCTCAACACATATTTTAATAGCATGCATGGACTGCTGCATCACCTTGAATTTAAATGGTCATCACCTTAATTTGTTAAGCATTTCTTTTGTTGTTGTTGTTCATGTGCTGGTAATCTGCGGGTACTTCACTTGTTATTGTGCCAGTTCAAGTGCATGGAGCCTCCTTTCTCTGCTTGGCAATGGAAACACAAGTGCTCTCTCTGGTAATCTGCGGGTACTTCACCTGTTATTGTGCCAGCTCAAGTCAAGTGCACGGAGCCTCCTTTCTCTGCTTGGCGATGGAAACACAAGTCTCTCTCTCTCTCTCTCTCTAGCAAATTCATAATTTGTGTTCAGATTTTAGGTTTTCTTTGTCAGTGTTGTGAGCCATGTATGGTGTCTTACCTCATTTGTGTTTGCTAGCTATGTATAGCTTCTTTATTGTTGGCAAGTTTCTCACAGATTAGGGTCTTCTTCTTGTTTTGCAGGGCATTTTAGTTTGACATTATGCGTGCAGTATTATGATGCAAGGACACAAAGAAAAGGAAAATAGATGAAAGCAATGATTCTATCATGCTCCTCTCTAAGGACAATGTCAAGATGCTCCTTGACCTCATTGCAAGATGCATCTTTTCAACTTGCTTATGAATGCGTAAGCTCTTTTTCCTCGCCCTTTACTTCATGATTGTGCATAGTGTGCATGTTTGCTACTCTTATTTACTTGTAGTTTTGAGCTACCCTTTCCTTTTACTTGCATGTGTAGTAGTATTTGGAACATCTACCCAACCCTCTCTCCTCCTAACAAAGTCTACATCTATCTCTCCATATACACCACCCTTTAATGCTAGCCACTATGGTAAATATCTTTGTATATCTCTCTGGAAAACAAGGCAGACAATGGAATATTGCCCACATCCTCCAAGGAACAAGAACCACCTCTGATGTAGAAAATTGTATCCTAAAAGTTTGCCTCATAAAGAAAATGTCGTCCAGGTCTAGGAAGAATCCAACAAATGGTGCCCCGAGTAAGCCTTCGCAAAATTCTGCAACTGTCTCTCCACACAAGACGCGTTGAATGATGACATGACCACAAATAGTGGCACAATGTCTCCAAAGTGTGCATGAGGCATATCATGCACTCTTGTGACATCACCACCTGAGCTAACCATCTTCCCACTAGAAGATTGTGATGTGAAATCATCCATATAAAGTATGAGATCTTTCGTGGAAGCCAGGAGTCCCACAGTCTAATCAAGAATCTCTATAAACATACCCTTTGCGGACCAATGCATACTCGAGTATGAATATGTCCTCAAAAGTAACAGAGATCTCCTATTGAGTCTTGTAGTATACTAAAAGAATAGTGTGGGGTCTTGTTGTGCTAGCATTGAAGGCCACTACCACTCCCTGGGGTCCAATTGAATCTCTGCTAAAGGGCATCACTCCCAAACTTTTAGACACCACTCAGATAAAGTAGTGGTTGCCAAAGCTTGCCGAGCAATTATCCTCACTCGCTACAAGGGCCAAGCATCAATATCCTCATCAGAAGGAGTCAAAACTCTACGCAGCCTCCGTCTCTTGGCGATCTGAAAATAACAGCTGCCTCTACCTGCTATCCCAAAGGTGGCTAGGAGGGGTAAACCAGTCCTCATAAATTGTTCATGCCAGCAAGGCTGATCATCCCATATCTCTCCAATCATCAATGATCCAATCTAGATAGCCAATCTTCTGACAGCCTCCAAAAAATCCTCCCTCATAGCCGATACACTCAAGATAGCTACGTCAATCCTCAAAGCAATTTCCTCATTAGCCTCATCACTCATGCATCTCCAAGATCTGACAGATCCATGGAATCCATTAAGAAGGAATTACAAAGAAGAGGTTGTGTATCAATTTCCTCTAGGATGGAGGGACTCCTTTGAGTAGACACTGTCAAATGGAGAATCATACTCTCACCAAGCATGCAAGAAAACGAGATCACGACAATCTCAATCGGAAATGTGTGAACATCCATCTGATGGATGGTCTCCATGTGAGAGTGGGGCAACAAAAGCACATCCGTGAAGCACACCTTAGAGAGAGAGAGAGAGAAATGAAATGAAATGATATATTAACGTCTACAAAAGGCCAGAATGACCTATGACACCAAAAGGTTACAAGCTGGTGAATCTAATACACTGTCAGTGTGCTAAAAAAAGAAGACTAAAAAACTAAGAATGAATTGAAAAGCTGAAATGCTGAAATCAGGGTCCCAATATGTCCAGCATCGGTCGCTGGCGAATCTCATCAATGTCCTCCATGGTGAGTACTCTAACTGGACGTCTCCCATGTCGTACTAGAATAGTCCGGACCCTCTGACGCATCCTCCATCGATGTCGTGATGACCCTCGCAGTCGTGGGCGTCTGGATCTCCCAAGCTCAATGGCCCTGTCAATCAAAATACCTCTAGTACAGGTGGACTCTGAAGTCTGCTGTGATGCCTGCTCATCTGACTGCCGAGTCTGCGGTCTGAAGAAATCAGTGATCTCCCTCTGTGAGTGTCTCCCACTGTCTGATCTCCTCAAGAGACCCTCCCTGTGTCTGCGTAGCTCCAGCAAAAATAGCCCAAGGCATCTCTGATCCTGATATCTCATAACTCTAGCTAGTGGTCCAAAACCCTCTCTGAATAGGCAGTGGAAGCGGCCTCGTATCTCATA
>JAOYMV010014482.1:0-11635 GCA_025802375.1 Polystichum acrostichoides
GGGCCGCCATGGTACACATCTTATCATTATGTAGGTTAATTGTGTGTCCACTTGCAAGAAGAATGCTATGATGCATGTGTGTGGTTGGGTGCAACCATGTACAGGTTTTATGCAAGTGAAATAAAGTGTATGCAACGAAGAGTTTGCAAAAAGGAGTGAGCAGCCCTATGTGTTGACATGTAGAGGTGTTTCTTACTGGTGTGATGCTTGCAACAAATAGCATGCATGAAGATGGCGGCATCCCTATGCTTGAAGACTATGTAGGATGCAGTAGCATCCTTCAAGCATATGACAGAGAGTATGCTAGATGAGGGGAAGCCTTTTCTTTGATGAGGATGCAGATTGTTGTGTATGGTCTTTACAGGTGACCGAAGACCATGTTGTGCATGAGGATGGTTCAGTAAATATGAAACAAGAGCATGTAGCCATCATAGCCACATGTTTGGCAAACGGCGGAGGCAAATGTGTAGAGGAGCATGTGTGTGCTCGAGGCTTGTTTACAGGACACCATGTGTGCAATTTAAGAGTGGTCTCAAGGAAGAGCAAGAGTGAAGTGATGAGTTCAGTGCATTGCTTGTATTATGTGGTGACCAACAAGAAGGAGAGTGCGGGGCTATTTTGAAAGGATACAGAGTTGGGGCAAAGTATCTTTCACCAGGTCCACACCCGCGTGGTAGCCCATGACATGTTTGAAGGTCTTGAAGATTAGAAGGCTGATTTGGTGTGCGGAGGCATAGCCAAATTGTTTTAGCTGATGCATGTTGGAGCATGCATTCTTACAAGTGACTAGCCGGGCTAGTTGATGTGTGTGCAAGACAAATGATGGAGGTGAGCTGGGAGCGGCTTACTCTTCGAGATGCGGACCAGCAAGCAATAAAGAGACTACTCTACTCTTCTTGTTGCAAGTTACCCTCACTATGCCTCAGCTCTATATGGCACGCTGGCCTTCACATGGGATCAAGGGTGGAAATTGTAAACAAGTCAAATCTTGCGATCTAGACCGTAGATCTTGTTGGCGGCAATTTTTTGTAAACTCGGGTTAAAAGTAAACTTGGGTCGGCATTCCGCGATGGCGGCGTAATTAAAAGAAGGATGTTGCACTGAAACCAATGCAATAAATGGGATTTTGCCAGAGATATGCTTTAAATAAAAACACTTACACATAAATGTGGTTAAATGTATATCAAACAACTAAAAAGTAAACTCGGCTACAAAGTAAACTCGGGTCAACAATGTAGCGTAAGTAAACAACTTTTTCTTCATCTCTTATTGAGCTATTATCTCTTTCTCTCATCTCTCTCTTGCTCTCCCCCACTCTCTTCTTGTTTCTCTCTATCCATCTATATTCTATCTATCCAAGATATTAAACAAGCTTACCGGGGTCTTTATCAACCAAGTGATGGATTTTCTCCTTGGAGATATTATTTCTGAAGAGGACTTGGAGAGTTTTTCTGATGATACCTGCAGTGAGGACTCTGACATTGAGGACAAATATGCAAGTGATATTGAAGAGAATCATAATGATAATACACCCAATCCCTTTCACCACATATCACCTCTTTATTTCTCTTTTGATAGAGAAGCATATGGTTTAATGGTTCAAGCCTTGAAGGGTGGAACCACCACATCATTGGAGATGTTGAAAGCTTGTGATTCAAGGGGAATGCTTGATCTTAAGAAGTGGCGAAGAATGAAAGATGATTTTTGCTTGAAAGAGGTTCAACATGGCTCACTTTGTATCTTTCAACAAAGAGATCCTAAATTGAGGATTGCATGTATAGAAGATTGGGGAAGCATTGTGAAGGATGCACATTATGACGGAGGAACAAGGAACCATAAAAGTCTTAATGCCACTATTGAGACAATAAGGTCACAATGGTGCATTGACATAAAAAAGCATGGCATTGCCATTTCTTATATCAGGGACTTCATCAAGTCATGCCAGTGTAGTGCTTTAGCTAGAAATTGTGCCTTTGATCTAAATAAGTTACCATTAATTACAATAAGCACAAATAAAACTAATGTTGAAATACAATTGAAGAAGATTATGGTGGAGCACAAGACAAGGCTAGTCATGGCACGTTCATCCAAGAGGAGTGGTGCATCAAAGACTGTGATTGATTATGTATGCCATAGAGGAGGTAAAGTTGAGCGTAGTGGAAAGACAAAAAGGTTACGGACATCTAAGAAATGTGGTTGTCCATTCAAGGTGCAAGTGGAATATGTTAATTGTGAAGATGAAGTGCATATTTTGGTCAATCCAAATCATGAAGGTCTTTTCCAGGTTCAAGATCTGATCTGTACCACCTGCCTGTCCACCCAACTATTGTGGAAAGTTGTTTAAATGACCTATTTGATGTGGGTGACTCTCGACATGTAGCACAAATGTCATTATCCAAAGAAATGTTTCATTTGGAGAGATCATCAGCTCTTGATCATGTTATTTATAGATTCTTTATGATTCCAAAAGAAATTCAATCATTGTCATACAACACACGCTTTGCAGGTACATCTTTACATACCTTAAGAATTATAATTTTACTTATAAATTTTAGCAAGTGTATCGTTGTTGATTCACTAACTCCATGCAGGTCAGATTCTTGATGATGATTGGACATCAATGTACATGGAGGCTAAAATACTACAAAATCAAAATAAGGTATTTTGTATCCAAAGTTGAAATATGTCATCTTCTTGATAGCCTAGTTTGATTAGCTATCTTTGCATTTGAAATAGGTTTTATATTGTCAACCATATAATCCAAATGCATTGGATCCAAAAGATAGGCCATTCATCCTAATCTTACAAGATGAATGGATGCTTGAAATGGCTATTCGTTTTTCACACAATAATTCTTGGGCTATAGATAGCACATTCAAGACAAACAAATATGGACTACCATTGTTTGCTGCTGTGTTACCTAATCAACTTGGTATTGGTATGCCAATTTGGTTCATGTTGTGCACATGTGATGCGGGTGCTCGTCATGAGGTTATTGCCTTGGAGTTAACAATACGACTCATCTTCTCTAAAATGGGCAAAGTACGCCCTACTGCTCTAATAATTGATAAATCTCAACAAGAGTTGGAAGCTCTTCTTAAGGTTGTAAATGAAGATCCACATTGCTGGGAAGAAGGGGTTGTAGGCTCTCAAAGGCAGATAGCATGTCATGTTTTGCTATGCTGGTTCCATACAAAGAAGGCATGGGTTGAGAATCTTCTTCCTCAGGTATAGAAACTTCTCATCTTATGGTAGAGACCATAGATTTTTGCCTAAATTTTAATAATTACTATATTTTAATTGTAGGTACCAAAGGAGATAAGAGAAGACATATATGCAACAATGTCTAATATGATGCATAGTGTAACAGAAGAAGAATTTGAGGAGAGGTATCATCTACTACTGCAAAGGTACTCAAACCATGCTAACATAGTTCGCTATGCAACAAATGGTTGGTGTGGTCAAGATTGTATGTGGAGGAGATGTTGGCCAAAATTTGGACGTCTTTTCAACCATGGAAATGTGGATACCACAAATTTGGTGGAGCGATTATGGCAGTATATCAAGTATACTCTATTAGAAGCACGTATCAATCGTTCTATTTTGGAATTGATCCATGCACTTGTGGGAGATTCAAGGACTGGTAGTCGGATGGGTGGAACACTGCTAAGATTCTTCAAACAAAAGCAAGAAATAGGTATATAATATATTTGCAAAATAAAAAATAATGTAGCTTTTATTAGTTTAATTGACATTGCTCTTGGTTTATGTATGGTAGCTGATTCAGGTCGATATGGTATTCCTGGAAATTCAAAACAACATACATCAAGATTATTAGAGGGAGAAAGAATTTTACAAAGATTTGAGGAGGACCCAAACTCTCTCCAAGTTGTAAATGATATTTTGTTGCAGTTCAAAATATTAAGTACTCAAGTGTCAAATAAATGGTATCAAGTGAGTCTCCAAGCTAGCTATTGTGATTGTCCAGATTGGAGCAGTGAATGTAAACACCTTCATGGAATTAGATTGATAGTCATGCGCCATTTTCCACACTTAAGTGCCATTCTTCCGGTTTTGGACAATGCAAATCATGTATTTTTTCCATCCTCAGATGATATATTAGAGGTGCCAAAGGCTAAGGAGGTGATGGCATACATACAAGAGGTCAAAGAGATTCTTTCATCACTTGAGCATGAAATCCCCAACAAAGGTTCTAATGAGATGGAAGTCATTCTACACCAACTACAACTATCCAAAGATATTCTTGGTTCATTGGTGTCTCCTACTCAGATTCCTATGCCTGCTCGTGGAAGTGTGCGACAAATTCAAGCCCATGTTACCCAAACTCGGCTAGGCCATGGGATGCCCAAAGTGCAAGGTGATATGCAAGAAAGTATTTCAACCTCTTCACAGGCAAACATTGACCAAAGTTCTAACAAGATCCCACAAAAGCCCTTAAAGCAAAATGGGACCCTCAAGCGAAAGCATCAACGTGGGCAAAATTGTATACAATTCAAAAAATGGCCCCGAGTTTGGTGTCCTCATTGTTGCAGCAAAACCTTGTTGGTGGATAGTAAAGCAATTGTTTCATGTCAAACTTGCCATGCACTTTTACCACTTACTCATAGACATTGTCCTCAAGGTGATGAGATATCACTACTAGGAAATATTGTCCATGTTTATTGTGAAACCAACAATTATTATGGTAGAATACACTCTTGTGAGTATGGTGAGTCAAAGGATGATGAGCGATCATTCATGTTGAGTCAATTGCATGAAAATAACCTCCAAATTGTATTCGCCTCACAAAAGAGGATGATACTTATGTACTACAACTCTTTTGAATGTTAGTAGCATTATTGCCCATTTTTATGTCCCTTGAATATAGTTTTTTTGGTATTTTGTGTTTTGAGTAATCCACAGTCCGAGTTTACAATACTCGAGTTTACATTTACAGAGATCTCTAAATGAATCCCAGTCTGAGTGTACATTACAGAAATGCTTTCTTTCTAAGTGAGACACTTACAGACCGAGTTTACATTTGATAGCCCGAGTTTATATTTACAGAGTCAGGCCCAAACCAATTAACCACAGTCCGAGTTTACATCCCTCAGCCCAAGTTTACATTATGAAATCCGAGTTTACAGATTGTAATTCGAGTTTACTATTACAGAGAGCAAAGGACTAAAGTAAAGGAACACAGTCCGAGTTTACATTTTCAGTGCCCGAGTTTACAATTACAGAGACCCCACTTTAGCACAGTCCGAGTTTACATTTTAGAGACCGAGTTTACATTTACAACCCAAGTTTATAATTACAGAGAGCCACATGTAGCACAGTCCAAGTTTACAATTACAACCCAACCATAATGAGACATAACTATTGAGTCACCTCCATTACCATAATGATACATAAAAATTAAACTATAACCATAATCAATTATCCATAACGATTGAAATATAACAAATCATTGAGCCATAACCATTGAGTCACCTCCTTAACCATATGAGCCATAATCCCTTAACTAACATAATCATTGATCCATAACAATTGAATCGTATAAACATTAAACCATATAAACATTGAATCCTTAATGAGTGATAACCATTGAACCGTATAAACATTGAATCCTTAATTAGTCATAACCATTAAGTCACCTCCATAATCATAATGATGCATAAAAATTGAGTCACCTCCATAACCATAATGAGACATAATCATAAACATAACAGTGAGCAATAACCATAATGAGACATAAATCAGTGAGTCATAACCATAATGAGACATAACCATTGAGTCACCTCCATAACCATAATGAGACATAAAAATTAAACTATAACCATAATCAATGATCCATAAACGATTGAACCATAACGATTGATCCATAACGATTGAACCATAATGATTGATACATAACGATTGAACCATAACGATTGATCCACAACGATTGAACCATAATGATTGATACATAATGATTGAAATATAACAAATCATTGAGCCATCATAATCATTGATCCATAATCCTAAACATAATCCATAGTATTGAACCATAAAATATCCATTGAACCATAGCCATAACCAAAAACATTGAGACAATAGTCATAACCATAGTGTTATCATAACAAAAAGATGGCGAACAATCACTCATACTGAGTCATTTATATGAAAATACTTCAATACACAAGCGTGAATCCATCCATCGAGATCCTCCTTCAAGCGCTCCACATCAACATGAGAGAACCAAGTTTTAGTGAGCTACACAAAAAAAAAGTATCATAGTTAGAACGTCAGTAAACAATGTATTGCTTTTGCAATAAAAAGCATAAGTCTCACCCATTTCCTAGTTCTTTTGTGTTGTAAACCACCCTCTACTAAGAGCCGTGCACAAATCATTGCATAATATCCACAATCAATGGCATTAGGCTGATGTGGTGTCTACAATTCCAACAAAGAACTTACATTACATAAATGTGGCTATCTATATCTCTTATATAATAATGATTCAAAAAGTGACATACCTCTATGGTGCAAATGTCACACATGGAAGTAACGTTCCCTAGCTCAGATCTCACTAAAGGATGAGAAGCATGTTTTGCGAAGTGTTGAAGTGCTCTATAAGTGACACCAATATTCATATTATATAATTTTCAAAAAATTAAATTAAAATAGAGAAAAAATATACATTACCTATGCACACGAGGCAAGTAATGGGTGCAAGTGTGAATGCCTAGAGAGTCAAATGATAGAATAGCTGATCGACCTCGAGGTAATCCAGGCAAACGAGCTATGTGGCCATTATAGTAAACAACTAGGGTCCAATGAGAACTATTAACAAAATTATATTTTAGTTACATAAATTGACATTATGGATCAATTATTAATAAACACAAAGAGACCAAGAGACTTACCTCTCAAGGATGGGAAAGAAAGTAAAGAGGATAGTAGAGAGATCTACTTTCCCAAAATAGTTTGCGATCTTACCATCGTCTGGCATATCAAGTAGAAACGTATACCACAAACTATCTACGAACCACACTTGGTCCATAACTTTGGAGGGCAATGTATGCTCCATCCATCTACACCAAACAAGCAAGTGACTTTATTGGATAAGAATAAATGAGTCAAAATATAACATTAAGTACATATCGCGATCTTACTCACAAAGCTAAAAGATTCATAGCCTTGGTAGATGCTTCAACGTCGGCAAACCCATCCATTAGCTTGAAGTCACAATCGACATCCAATGCATATCTCTCTGAGCGGAACTAAAATACCACTCCCTTCCTCAAACTAAGACAGTGACAAATGCTCTTATGAGACATTGAATATATAATACTAGTCATGAATATATAAGTCAACCTTATTTACCTATCCATGTAGCAAGAGGACTTGGGCGGCAAACTAGGACATTCCAACTTATTTGAGCTCACAAGAATATGCAAATCTTTGCCTACAGAGCTCTCTCCCGGTGATGGAATATTTATGGGCTCAGAAGGAACTTTTTTTTTTGAAAATGAACGCTATATTATGAAAACAAACGTATTAAAATATGAAATACAAACAAAATTATTAAACATACATATGAATGGTAGAGAACACTAAAAAAAAGAGATTAACTATGAATACTCGATTAGACATTAGAAACAATAAAAAATACCTTATCAAATGTTTGATAAGAAGATGATGTACACTTCTTTGTCGTTTTTGCTTTTCGTGGTGCACGCGGCGACTCAACTTGATCATTCACATTAGGCGCCTACTTGAAATAACATTAATATTAAAATTTTATGAAATATTTCATAAAAAGAGAGAGAGAAAAAACTCACCGGAGTATCCACATGTTCCTCATTACGTGTCATATCCTCCATCTCGTCGGGTGTCATATCCTCCTTTGTCTCGTCAGGTGTCATATCCTCCATCTCGTCGGGTGTCATATCCTCCGTCTTTGCCTCGTCTGTTGCCACTTTTTTACGTTTCTACATGAAATTTTATCTCATTTAAAAAAACATAAATCGTATGTATATACATAGCTATGCAGGATGCAATCGAAAACGTACCGATGCATCATATCCACGTTTGATTGTGCTTTGCATGCGAATGATGCGCCCAGGCAACTTGCTCTCCCACTTAGCCATCACATCGACAATAAATGCATCTCGCCAAGCCTCAAAAGGTAGCTTGTCTTTCTCCTCAAGGCACTCCCATTTTAACAAGGCTATTTTTTCCTTGTCTTTCCTGTGCTTATTTCTAGCATTTTTAACCCTGACATTAATGTCTGCAAACCGTGTCTTACTTTGGCGGATTGAGCGAGAGGATACGGGACATGGAGGTCTATCTTCTGCTTTCGGTCTTCCTGTCTTACGCTTGGGAATTTCAATTTTTATCCCATGAGCAACATCTAAATGTGTCATCATATGTTTCCTTTTTAAAAACATATATGCTTTTGTGGACAATTTTTGTTCGCTCTACAATGACGAACTATTTTACCATTCTCTCTTGTGACTTCCACATAACAATTGTGATCCTACAATGTACGAAAAAAAATAAACTTAGCTCTCTTACTACTATTAGAGTGAAATCACTCTCTTGCTCTCTCTCTCACACTCTCATATAAGTATGCATCCAGCAAAGAATACAATGTACGATGCGCATACACATGAAAAGAAACTAATGCACATACACTTGTGTCAATCATTATTAAGAATCGAGACTTAAGCTACACAATAAAGTGGACAATGCCATAAGACAATGTAAACTCGGACTATTCTACAGTGGGTTCTCTATAATTGTAAACTGGGACTACTCAATGTAAACTCGGACTGTAAAATGTAAACTCAGACTGTAAAATATTATGGATTGAGGACTATATTAGTTTAGGTCTATGGCTCATTATGCCTCATACGACAACCATACGGCAAACACATACGAGTATGGAAGTATGGAAAAAGTATGGCTGAGATCCTGAGGAAATTCCATACGTGGGCTTTTGCACTCGACTCTAAATTTAAGGGAAAACTTGAGATACATGGCATATCATACGGCTAATACCATACAGGTATGAAAGTATGGTAAACCTACCATACGAGTATGAAAAAAACTATGGTTGCGGAGTCTATCTTTCAATGATTATATCCCCAAGACAAATGAGACCTAAGCTAGCCATATGGTGAAGCTACCATACCCCATACTTTTGCCATTAAGCTGAAAATGGTAAGAAGTAAGATACCATAAATAATGATTTGAGCCACTTTTATGCAAACATGAAACAACATGGAATACAAAAATACAACTTCAAGAGAAAAACCGAGCCTGGAAAAAGACTAAAGACTAAGAATAACCAAGCCACATCGCATTATTTTTTGCTAGATTGCCAATTTTTGGTATATATTGCAAAGCGAATCACTGACAAAATACACATCAATCACTAGCTACATACACATTACATTGCATGCATTTCTTTATGCTACATGTCATTGCATGCTTTTTGGGTTTGCCCAACTTCACACTTGTAAAATACGCCATTCCAACTATCGCATATAGAAAAGAATAGTAGGCTACTTCTTAAAACATAACAATTTCCAACTATAAGGCACATTCAAATCAAAGGTGAGCCATACTTATTTTATTGTTCATCCTATGTCAAAAAAGTGTTGACAAAAAACATCTATGGATGCTAGCAAGACCCACATACTAATGGGATAATTGGGAAATGCATCAAGAGCATAGAGAGAGAGAGAGAGAGAGAGAGAGATCATCTACCTCCAATTTCTCCTTCTTGCTAGATGTTTCGACCGCAGCCATGGCGTGCACACAAGCAAAGTAGAGAGAGAAAAATGCCTTCCTTCTTGTAATCGGAGTAGAAAGAGGGAATGTGTAGAGAGCGAAGTAAATATTGATGGGAGAGAAGCTCTCGATGTCGACTCAACAAGCACCTCTCATAAATAAGACATCCTTTTTGGACATGAAGAATGTGAAGCAAAACATGTCATTACTTTGAAGAACACTAATTGAAACACCTACTATGCGCATGATTTTTTGCTAGCTTTTGGTATACATTGCAAAGCAAATAACCGGCCACATACATGTGAATGAATGGCTATATACACATTACATTGCAAAGCCTTTCTTTAAGCTACATACACGTGAATCAATGGCTACATACACATGAATCAATGGCTACATACACATGAATCAATGGCTATATACACATTACATTGCATGCCTTTCTTTAAGCTACATGTCATTGCATGCTTTTTGGGTTTGGCCAACACTATTTCACTGTCTACATATACATTACACTTACGCCTTTCTTTATGCTACATTACATTGCATGCCTTTGTGCTAGATTAAAAAGCACTATTACACATGATTTTATTTATGCTACATTACACACTATTACACACTATTACACTATTAAAAAGCACTATTACATTGCATGCCTTTCTTTATGCTACATTACACCTACTATGCGCATGATTTTTTGCTAGCTTTTGGTATACATTGCTACATTAAAAAGCACTATTACACACTATTAAAAAGCACTTATGCCCTCCATGTCATTTTTATCCTAGGAAAGGAAGAAAAGGGAGAAGAAAGCTCTCTTACCTGGTATGATTGAAGAAGCCTCTTCTTTCCCTTTGAAGATGGAGTTAAATGATGACGGAGTGTTCGAAGGGCGAGGTCGACAACATCTTATCTCCCTTTGACGATGGAGATGGAGTGCTCGAAAGGTGCGGCTGACAACATCTGCGCTCCCTTTGACGATGGAGTGTCCGAAAGGCGAGATTGAGAGTGGTAAAGAGGAGGCTCTGCAGTGTGTTGGCGAGCCAAAACAGAGGTCCTATGCTTGCAAAAGAGAGCCGGCTCGAGAGGGGGCACGCCCTGCATTGACACACAAAAGAGGAGAGAGAGAGAGAGAGAGAGAGAGAGAGAGATGGGCACAAGAAGCTTCAAGCAGAGAAGCCTCAAGAGCCGTCTTGCAGACGCAGACGAGAGAGAGAGCGAGATAATTCCCATCATAAAAGCCTGCGCGCTGGATTTTTTTTGGAAAGCCACGATTCCGGAATTTTGAAAAGCTGTACTTCTTAATTTTGGCCGCCCAATTAATGCGCTCTCCAGTTTCGACAGCTTTCGAACCTCCAATTTTGGCAGCTTTTGAACCTTGGGATCCAAGGGTAGAAAAGGGCCAATTAATATCGGCCCTTGATCCCACATGGTGGCCAGCGTGCCAAATAAAGAGGAGGACTGCCGTGTAGTGCGTGGAAAGAACTCTTCTGTGCGTGCACACCCACCCCTTCCAAAAATTGCTGACAAAACGGCCCCTTTCCCAGCCTTCAATTATGCTGCACCTCTGAGTTTTTTTTTTTTTTCTTCTTTTTATTTTACAACCTAATATGACCCCCTTTCCCACCACTCTTTCCCACCCACACCCTACCCACACCTCCTCTCACTGCACCCCCCTGCGCGCGTGGACTGACACAATGCAAACCCCATCATTTCCCTTCAATTTTGCTGACAGACAGCCTTTCTTTTGCCATTTCCTAATTTAACACAAAACAACCAAAAAAAAAAAAAAGGAAAAAAAAAAAGAAAAAAGAATTAAAGGCGTGGGAGAGAGAAAGAGAGAGCGTAGAGA
>JAOYMV010015592.1:0-11633 GCA_025802375.1 Polystichum acrostichoides
TGATCATTGAGAAACTACGTCCAGAACCAAGAGTAAATCCACCATATAGACAATACCCTTTGCGGTAATTTAATTATTCAGCATGCGGGGGAAATCATCCGACTGAGAGATGTACACTTCTAACCCATTAAAATGGTGTGATATATGTAAGAGAATGACCAATCATGGGACAATAGATTGCTATTATAGGCAAAGATATGGGAATGAACAAGAGGGTAGTAATCAACAAAATCAACAAGGGAGAAATGTTCAAATTCAAACTGGAACGGGAGATCGAGCAAGACCAGTACTAGGTGCACAACCACCAATGCCTAGATCTACAGTTGTGAGGTATGTGGAAATGCAAGAAGGCACACAATCTGTGGAGATGGTCCAGCTAATCCTTATTACTATTATGAGGAAGACTTTGCATCATCCTAGTTGAGTTATAATGAAGGTAGTGAACAAAGCACTAACACGTCAGGACACATGATAAGCATGGATGCACAAAACTTTATGCTTATGACAAATGGGGGTTTTGTACCACAAAACAACCATGGTAGAAGACTATCAGGACAAGGAGCTCTTGCAGGACCTTATTTTAAATGTCAAGGAGACCATCGGGTAAGGGGCTGTCCTCAGGATCAAAAAGA
Organism: Polystichum acrostichoides; assembly: GCA_025802375.1. Lineage (NCBI taxonomy): Eukaryota > Viridiplantae > Streptophyta > Polypodiopsida > Polypodiales > Dryopteridaceae > Polystichum > Polystichum acrostichoides. Next base: position 633 of record JAOYMV010015592.1, read on the forward strand.
AAAAGCTAAAACTTACAGCTGGCCTAGGGTACAAAGATATTGTGCGGGATGTCAAATAGACCATTTGGATAAGGATTGCCCAAACAAGCCAAGTGATGTAAAAAAAACATAAAAACCACATTGGGAATAATCGAAATGATCCCTTCTCCTACCACATCAGAAGAAAAAAAGGAGACACAAACGGTGATGGTTATCACAAGGGCACAAGCAAAAACTATAGTTGAAACACGTGAGCTTATTGTACAGTCAAAAAGTAAACGGAGGAGAAAAATAAAAAATCAAAAGATAAAGATAAAGTCCTCAAAGGCAAGCTCAGAAAAAAGCTTGAGCCAATTAGAAACAAAAACAACGAAAGGAGACAAAGAAACCTTAGCAACAGAATGTATAGTGAATCCTACAGGGGCATTAGAGGAAGCCGAGCAAATATCTAAAACAAGCTCAGGAGGTTTGGTGATAGCCAATAAAGTCAATGAGACTTTAGATGCAATGCTCAAGGCATTCAAGAGCAGGATTAAACCTAAAACCATTCTACCACCAAAAGTGTTAGAATATCCTAGCCCGCTTAAGGAAAAATTGGAAATTGTCAAAAACCATCAATTAATCGTTGGCACACAGACAATGATGGAGGGACGACCGGAGCAATATGGGAAATTGTCATGGACACTTTCTCTGTTGGAACCCATATTGGAAACAATAGAGTCAGTTACAGAAATAGTGAGCGGCAAAGAAGAGGCAGTGAGCGATGAGAAAAGTAATGGGGTAGTTCAAATGGACATAACAATTCCGGCTTTAGGGGGCAATGAGGCCGAAGAGCTGTGGAATAAGATTTGAACGAACAAAGAGGAACGAGATTTTTTTTTTGAAAAGAATGATTCAGTGTTGGTCATAGGTTCTTCTTTCAAAGCTGAAAATCAAAATGATGACATGAGTCATAGGCAAGGCGTAGAGTCTGAGAATGAGGGGAGTGAGGCAATCACATTGGCCACTCTACCTTCTTTTCAAGGCGACTATGAAGCTGTCACGAAAATCTTTCCTATCCCAACTTCTAAACAATTAAATCCACCGATCTTATATACATCTAATCTAAGAGCTTTTTTATCAGATCTAGTGACAAAAACATTACCATTAGCGGACCTATTGAAAGTAAAACCAGGGTTATGGGCTAGCATCGCTAAGATGTTACAAAAAAAAGGGTTCAGTTTCAAACAAGAAGATGTCAACATTGAGAGTAATGAGACATTATCCATCACAGTGCCAGTACGCAAGGTAAGCAACCAAGAAAAACCAAACCAGGATAAGGGGAACATAACCTTACCTATAGAGGTGCAAGGAATCAAAACCATGGCCATACTAGACATGAGAGTGGGCGTCAGCATAGCAACAAAAGCTATATGGAAAAAATGGGGAAAGAAGGCCTTGCCCAAAACAAGGATGACATTACAATTGGCCGATGGGAGTTTAGAGCATCCCTTGGGATTACTAGAAAATATCATAGTTGGATCCTGTGGGATAGAATATGAACACACATATGCTGTGGTAGACTTCCGGCCAAGACCCAAGTTATGAGGTAATCCTTGGACAACCGTTCATGCGCCAACTAATGGTGATTCAAGATTGGGCATACACTTACCTTTATCTTAGGCATTCAGACATAATCATGCAAGCAAACCTAGGGGATCATACTTACAAAGACGTGACTAAGGCACCTATAGATCGGGGTTTTCATAGGTGAATCCTTCAAAAGAAATAAATTGGATGAGTGAGGTAGGAGCATGGATTTGTCAAGTGCATTCCCAAAATTTATTGGAGGAAGAAAGGATTTTGGAAGACAAGGCTATTAGAGATGATCCATACATGCCACAACCTTTTTTGGAAGACAAGATCGATCAACATTTGTGGACGCAAATGTTAGCCACCATTGTCACATTTGCATTGAACCTAGGAGTTCAATTTTGTGATGAGCAAGGCTATGGCGTAATCCCAATAAGAATGGTAACTCCAATCTTTACGAGTGAACAAGTCAAGGAAGAGTCAACAGAAACCTTTTTCAAAGTCCAGCAAGAAGTGTCCATGCATGTTCAATCTACCAATGAAATTGAGGTTGAAGGTACTAATGAGGGCATGTATGAAACATTATATGACTCTTATCTTGATGAAATTGTTTCGGAGGAAAACTTAGCAAAAGTGAGAATGTTGTTATGAGGGAGAGAAGGGGCAACCATAGAAATGAACACTATAGAACCCACAGAAAAGTGCTTAAAACAAAGATTAAAACCAAGGAGGAAACAAGAACAACCAAAAGGGTGTAGAAAACCATTGGAATTCACAGGGAAAAATGAGTTTCCACATTACGTAGAAGCTCACGACTGCATCAAAGCATACAACCAATGGAAAATATTGTTCGGTCTCATACAAGAACTAAAAACACCAAAAGAGGCCAATAGAAAGATACCAAAAAGGGGAAAGACAAAACCGGCAAGGTCAATAGCAAGTTCTATTGCCTCTGAGAAATCTAAATTGGAGAAGAAAGAAAAAACAAACAAAAACAAAGTTAGTAAAATAGAGAGAAAAGGTCATTACGACAAATGCAAAAGAGTTTTAAACAAAACATGGAAATCCGCAAGCAAGAAGTGAGGAGGGAGACAATCTGATTGTGCCATCACATTACAAAAAGTACACTATTCAGGACCGAAAAATAGTTGTACAATAGCCTGCAAGGGTAAGTATCGGGGTAGTAGGAGAGTCCCATGATGGACCCAAGGATGCAAAAAAGGTTGATCTGGATGAGGCTAGAGAAGAGACAATGATTGTATACATTGCTACTAACCTGTCAAGGGAGGAATAGGCGTTACTTACAACAACTCTTAAGCAATACAAGGATGTTTTCGCATGGAGTTACAAGGACCTGAAGGGAGTTGATCCTACTATATGCCAACATACTATTCCGCTGAAGGAGGATAGTAAACCGCGCAAGCAGAGACCTTACTCTTACAATGATAATTTTTCAAAGAAAATTTGAGATGAGATAGATAAATTGTTGGATGCCAAGTTTATCTATGAGATAGAGCATACGGGATGGGTATCGCCAATTGTGATAGTGTCTAAAAATAATGGAAAACTTAGGGTATGCATCAATCTTAAACAAGTGAACGCAGCCACAATACGGGATAATTATCCATTGCCAATAACAGATCATGTACTGGAATGTGTGGCTGGCAAGCAATCTTACAATTTCTTGGATGGGTTCTCAGTATACAATCAAGTATCATTCAGCCCCTCTGATCAACACAAAATAGCCTTCACCATTGAATGGGGCATATATGCCTACAGAGTCATGCCATTTGGTTTGACCAACACACCTGCCACATTTTTGCGATTAATGACAAATGCTTTTAAAGAATATCTGCGAGATTTTTTAGAAATTTTCATGGATGATTTGTGTATTTATTCTTTGAAAATAGAAGAACACATCAAGCATCTTGTTAAGATCTTTGAAAAGTGCAGAATTTATCGGATTTGTTTAAATCCGGAGAAGTGCAAATTCATGGTTTGCCATGGAAAAATTCTAGGGCATATTGTGTCCAAAAATGGTATTTCTTTGGATATGGATAAAATAAATATTATAGTCGAACTCCCCAGACCTGAAAATCCAAAAGGAGTACAAATATTCATGGGTCACTGCTGTTACTATAGACAATTTATTTTTATGTATGCGGCTATAGCTAAAGCAATGTATGCATTACTTGTGGTATTTGAGTGGAACGAAGAATGCGAGATTTCATTTCAAAAGCTGAAGAATGCATTAATAACGGCACCTACTCTAAGAGCCCCAGATTGGAACACTATTTTTGATGTACACATTGATGCATCAGCTTATGCAATAGGTTGTATACTGGCACAACCAGGTGAGCATAACATGGATTTTCCAGTATCATATGCTAGAAGACAATTAAACATAGCGGAGAAGAATTATACAACCATGAAAAGAGAGGGATTGACGATGGTATATGCAGCCAAGAAGTTTTGCCATTACTTATTGGCAAACTGTTTTGTATTTTCTGTAGACCATTAAGCCCTCCTCTATCTAGTTAACAAGCCTTGTGCAATGGGAAGGATTGTACAATGGTTTGTTATACTTCTCGAGTTGGACTTCACTGTTGCAGGCAAGAAAGGACAAACGCATCAAAGAGCAGACCATGTGTCTAGATTGACCAATGGAGAGGAGCCTAACGGAGTGGATGATGAATTGCCAAATGCAAATATTTTTCTAGTAGAAATGGTTCCTAAATGGAGAAAAAGAATTGTACAGTATTTGACCACTATACAATTCGACAAGCTAGGAAGTGATGTTGAGGAGCGAATTGATTTCATGGATGCATGTAAAAGGTTTCAATTGTTGTCAAGACGATTGTATTACTTGGGCAATGATCATGTCATGCAATTAGTCGTGTGTTCAGATGATTATGCCACACTCTTATTGGAATCACATATCAATTGTTCAGCTATACATGAATCGAAAGAGAAAACAATCAAGAATTTTTTTTGGGATGGACATTCGTGGCCTACTTTAGACGAGGATGCGGCTAAGTATGTAGCTAATTTTGTAAGCTGTCAAAAAAGGACACCCTTGTCGAACGTAAGACTTTACCATGGGCAAATGTCCCCTAAATGGGCATAACATCTGGTACAATACTTACAAAAGGGTAAAAGCCAAGACCATGAGAGCATACCAAAACATTGAAAGAATGCTTTAGAACTTGAAGCACAAGACTATTCCATGATTGGAATGCAATTGTACAAAAGAGGGAAGGATGACAATTGGAGATTGTCTGTTTGCGAGAATGAGTATCTTCCAATACGTCAACACACACACTCAAGAATAGCTGTGGGACATTTTTCTGGTGAAACCAGAGCTAAAAGTATTCTATGGTCGGGGTTGTATTGGCCGACTATGTTTCATGACGCGATTGAATATGTGAAGAGATGTGATCAATGCGAAAGAAGCAGAGTCCCTACAATGTATGATAATATGCCCTTGACGCCCATTACTAGTACAAGAGCTTTCACTAAGTGGGGGAAAGATTTTGTAGGACCTATTAAACCTCTAGCTAAGAGCACACACGCACAATACATCATTGTGGCTATAGATTACTTAACAAAGTGGGTAGAACATAAAGCAACTATAAAGAACGATGCAAGAACCACATCAAAATTTCTTTACAAATATGTTTTTACAAGATATGGGTTGCCTATTGAAATCGTTAGCGATCAAGGAGTGCATTTTGTCAACGAGATCATTGAGTTTCTACTTGAGAAACTCGTGGTCATTCACAGAAAATCAGCACCTTATCATCCTCAGGCGAATGGTCAAGCGGAAAGCACAAATAAGGTTTTGTGTACAGCTTTAACAAAAGTTGTTGAAGGCACACGTAGCAATTGGGAGCAAAAATTACACAGTGTCCTTTGGGCTTATTGCTGTAAATACAAAACATCAGTAGGAACTACACCATTCAATCTAGTTTTCGGATTAGATGCTATTCTTCCTATTGAATTTTTAGTGCCAACACTTCGTGTTGCACAAACTTTAGAGTGGACATGAAATGAATTGTCTAAACGCATCGATGAACTTGAAAAGCTAGATGAAACCAAACTTTATGCTCTAGCAAGAATGTATGCAGAAAAGCGTAGGCAAAAACAATGGCATGATAAGAATCTACGGACACAAGAATTTCACAAGGGAACTTTGGTTTTGCTTTACACACTTAAAAAGTAAAAAAGGACGTTGAAAATGCAGGGATTGGGACCATTTGTCATAAATGATATAACATCCGCAGAGGCTATACAATTAGAAACATTGGAAGGGGAACCAATGGGAAATTACATCAATGGCAGCACATCACATACTTATCATGAACCTTTAATGGAAGGTATGCTGGAGATGTTGCATGCAAGAAAACGACGGAAGATCGCTGCAGAAAAGTTAAAACAAGATGCACAACAGGAAGCATGGGAGAGAGTTGGTAAAGCCAACATTAGTCATCGGATTGGAAGATTGCAACAATGTGCATACAGCTTTATTGGATTTTGGAGCAGCAGTCAATGTCATTTCACTTGACATATTCAACAAGCTACGCAACAAACAACCTAAACCAACGACTGCCCAATTTGCTACATTCAACAACCAATCAACATCATGCATAGGTAGGGTGCAAATATCTTTACATATTTAAGGCTGGGTGAAAGACGCAATGTTCTACCTTCTATAGACATAAAAGAGCAAACCAACATTGAAATTGGGACAACATTGGCTCTACCAACATAAAGGTTCTATCAACTGGGACTCGATGGAAGTTACTATCACTTTTCAAGGATCTAGAGCAATAGTACCAATGCATCAACAAACTCCATTACCACCAAGGGAAACCGCTTTTCAAGGAGTTAGAGCAATAGTACCAATGCATCAACAAACTCCATTACCACCGAGGGAAACCACTGCCAAATCAACCAAGGTAACTTTCCTGAAATAGTATGCCAACAAGCCTTGGGAATGTCACAGTTTACTCAAATGGTTGCCAAAAAAAATTACTCCGAGCACAAGGCTCTTATCAAGGGAACAACCTATTGTGGATACCAGTGATGAAACCAAAGATTGCACCTTTACTACCAAACACATCACTAAAACAAAAAATCATGAAATGGAGGTCAAAATAAGCCAACACAAGGGAACTAAGCTTGGAGACTACAAAAAATAATGGAAGCACCAAGAAAGACGGCATCACAAAGCCAGATCAACACTCAATGGCACCATCAACAACAACAAGGGAGATACCTTCAGTCCACAAAGAACCACATGGCAACTCAAACGGTTTTATGCCATCAATCAGCAGGGCTACAGATCAAGACAAGAGACCGTTTCAATTCTTCACGACAAATGATATTCGAGACAAATCTACTGAAAGGACCATGGTATAGAATACAAAGCTTTACATTAATCCGTTAATTGATAAAGCAACCAGACAAGTCGCCAACATGTTCTCTAATTGGCATAAGAGCCTTGAGTTGAGCTTTCCAAGTCAAAATGTACTTGGATATTAGACTAAAAACACTTCACACACAATTGCACTTTACTACATGTATATATTTATAAAGCATTTTATCATTTTGTGTGTGTTGTTACAATCAAGCTGGTGAGTTGAGTTAGCGTCATGTCGCTCATGCAGGAAGTGATGACCATAAGAGTCTAAGTCCAATTCTTAGGGGAGAATGGAGTAGAAGATTCCAAGTCCGCAAAGTACAATAGCAGTAGGAAACTTCAACTACAAATGCCACTTAACCATCAAAATTATGCTGACAGCAATGTTGCTGAACTTTTTCACTTAAGTACCCCTATAAATTCTTGCACAACAATCAATGCAAATTCCACCTTCAAGCATATAGACATCGTCCGATGTTGCATTAAGCACAATTGTTTAGCAACCCTATCAAATGCACGAATAGTAATTTTACACATAAAAGTTAAATCTTCTTGCAAAAGCACATGAACAAATGCTGTTGTTTTTGGAGTAAAAACAAACTCACAAAAGGGGGAAACGACAACATCAAAACAAACACCAAAACAGCATAGCAAGCCCGGAAACACAAAAATGGCAAAGTTATCAAAACTTTCAAAGCAAAGGACATAAAAATGATAGATAGCAAACAATGACAAAAATAGGTCAAAAAAAGCAGGAAATATTCAAAAAACCCAGTTGCTACACTATGTGGGAACTTTGAAGGGCAATAACAGGAAAACCAGGAATCAAATCAAAACACAAGTGTTAGACATGTCAAGAACTACCAGAATCTAGCGCAAATTCATATCAGCGCTCCTTTCCATATCAGCTCTTGCATCGTCACATCAAATTCAGCAGTGATGGCATAGGCCATATGTCTGTCTCCCTCAAGGTGCTGATCCATTCACTATCTTCTAATTATGCTCGTTCTTTTCATTAGCTTACAGTAAGCTGTCATTGTGCCCTCTGCAGCAGATGCATGCATGCCTAGCGAGAAAGGTCCATTAGGTTGGGGATCACCAGCCTTTGGTGCGCCTATCTAGATATGCGGTGCACTGCTGTTAATTTTGGCTGTTGAATGTGGAAAAATGTCTATTGTGTATATAGGTGTTGCTTATTCCACTATTCCTTATCTATCACAAATCCATGCCCATCTGTTCTTTGTCCAAGAGATTGACAGATGGATTTTTCATCTGTCCATCTACATTAATATCAGCTGATGTAAGATTTTGATTTCAGATTTGACCATGGGGACATGTTACACAGGCATCAAGCTATCATCTGACAAAAAATGAGTAATTTTTATCTGTCAATCTGCTAACTGTCGATCTGTAAACGGGTTAAAAATATAAAGAGTTACCATTATACTGAATTGTAAAGTGAGAGAGGAGGAGTTTGCAGATTAGGGTTTGAAAGGGTGGGTCTTCTTTGCTTTTTTGCACGCACACAGAGCTTCCTTGTCATCCACGGGTGAGTGTAGGTGGTCCGGGTGCATCTCTAGGGTTGATACGACCTTGGTATTGCGCATACAATTGAGCATAGCTCCCACACCTTTTTGAGTCCTCCTTGAGCGTTGCGTTCTCGAGTGACTTTGATTACCGCTGAGTTATCAAAACTCTGGCAAAATTTTGTTAGGTCTCAACACTTAAAAAAAAAAAAACCCTAGTGTGCACATCGAGCCAACATGGGCGACCGTGTGCATCGCATGGATCTGCCACTACCACTGAGGCCAGATTACACCCTTCATGTAGAGCAATACATTGATAGATGTTGGGTGGATAGGGGGGTGATGAATTCCAACGAAGTATTCTTGCTTCGTGGGTACTTTTAGAGTAGTGATGGGGAGGAAGTACAAGTGCATGTGCCCACCATTCCATTTTTCAATCTTCACAATATTGATCCACATGCACGGGAACTTTGAGAGCATATGAACTTGAGGGGATTTTTTTGAGCTACCACCATGGGGGCCCAATCATCGACAATCGTGGAAAGCAATTTCAACGATCATTGAAGACAATCACTGCGTGGTACCCAACTTTCACGGCAGAAGGGAAAGGATCCTACTAATAAGGCAAACTGTGCGCTTAGCGGTGAATCTGCCAAGCAGTGAAGGAGTCGACTTTTTCAAGCTGCAACATGACTACGCCAAAAATGCTCTATGCACAGACGAAGACAAACCGACTTGGGATGATTTAAAGCAGCAACAAATCAGACTCGCGCTTCAACTACATATGCAGCACTTCAACATGCCCTACCCACACAGGTATACTAACCCTGAGAAAGTTTTAACTACAAAATATACATTGCAAGAAGTATTGGGCGCATCGGTAAAGCCTCGGGGGGTTCACCTTAAAAAATTTAAGTGTACCACGTGAGTTCAAATGAATGGGTTTTTTAATTAGATAAATTGAGAAATTTTAACAGATTTATATTAACAGAAGGGGTTTTTTAATTCAACTTTAGAAAAAAACCGTTAGTTCATAAAAGTAAACAAGGGTTGTTTTATTAGGGAGAAAAATTTCATTAAGGGGTTTTTTAAATACCTCTTGAACGCACGTGATACCATGGGTTTTCTAGTAGTGCACCCCCCAAGGGTGCAGTGCTCCTCATGGAGTTTGATGTGACCACCCAATCCAAGTTATGATTACTCTACAGATGGAGTGCAAAGCGCTTCACATTAACTATAAAGGTGGTGCATTGCTGTTAGGCAATATTTTTGCAATAGCTAAAAAGCAAGCAATATCAACCAAGGAAAGACCAACATTCCAAGAGCTTAGGTATCTGGATATAAGAAGATCACTGTGATTGTACATGTAGCACTTCAATTTGAGCCTCAAACAATGCTACAAAAGACTAGAGCTACACGTAACAATACTAATGACCAAAGCATTCAAGGACCCTCATATGGTATCAACACATACATGTTGAGGAGTATCCAGAAGGTCAATGATAGTGAGGCAGACAAATCCAAGCGGGCTGGCCTGAAACAGCCATAACCAAACTTGCCATGCTCACAGAAACCCCTAGAGGGAAAGGCTCCTCTAGTGGCTAAGGTCAAGAAGGGGAACAACCTACTTGTGGAGCGACGGACTAGGACGCCTGTGATACACACCAATGCAATACTAAAATGCACAACTCGTGCTTTTTTTTTTTTTTTTTAATGAAACAAAGGGTGTGTAAGGAAACATGCATTGCAAGGGGGGAAGGGGGGGTGAGTTCACATGTGTAGCCTTGGAACACCCACACTTATGGGAAGGTCCCGATCATTCGTTCAAACACAAACACAACCAAAGGAACTCAAAGTTATTTGCAAGGTATGATATTGAGCATTAAGTATTATTTATGTTAAGCCTTACGTATGCATTAAACACAAACATGCTCATAATTAACAATACATTATGCACAAAAGTTGTCCTTGCATTTCCTAAAATTTCAACATGCACAACTTATGATTAGCATAGAATTAAACCAGAATAGAATAACAACATTAAAGCATAACATTTTACTTAGACATTTAAGCATGCATAGATTCCCTACAAAATCAAGGTTTACATTTTATCTCATTAATCCTAGCATAGCCTCAAGCCTATGCTTAAGGAAAGCATTACATAATGGAGGCATTAACCCATCGAGCTTAACCTTCATTAAACATTAAATCATGAATTTCATTAAGTTTGAGGCCTACCATCACATAAGCTTAAAGAAACTTTAATCCCATTTGAAACTTAGTATTACATGAACATTAACTAGTACTTAAGCTTAGTATCCATGAGCATGAGACTCCTATTTACATAAGCCTTAATGCATAACTTACCTAAGCGTTAAAGCATGATTTTACCAATCACTTCATTAGCAAGCCTTACAAAAGAATACATCCTTCAAAATGTAAACATAACTGTGTGCGCTATAGCACACGTGCGCTACGCACCCACGTATGTCACCGAGGGAG
>JAOYMV010016700.1:0-11564 GCA_025802375.1 Polystichum acrostichoides
TGATAATAACATCTCTCTCTCTCTCTCTCTCTCTCTCTCAACATTTTTGAAACTATAATCAGAGACTCTCTCCCCCTCGTGGAGTTGGTATTCAACATGTCGTGTTCGAATCCCACTCTCATGTGATAGATCAATGTGGTCTCTTGGGATTGTTCCTATGATGTAAAAAAGCTCTCTCTCTCTCTCTATATCTCTCTCTCTCTCTCTCTTTGCGCGTGCACGAGAGTGATTGGCATAAAGAGAGTGATAGGCTTAGTACTTGAGATAGATTTTGGCAGAGAAAAGGGCCCTTCACGTGTCTTGATGGGTGTTTTTTGTTGTAATTCTAATAAAAGGTAGATATTGGACTTTATTGCTACTTGGTGGATTTTTGCAAAGCCTTTCATATAGTATGCAAGTATCGGATTTTTCAAAGGCTATGGATATTTATCATCTCTTTAGAGATTATGTGGAGAATCATTGCACTACTTGAGCAAGTAGTGGGGAGAGTTCGATGTTCAATATGATTTTCAATAAAGATTGTTAAAACTATCGGTGTTAAGCAAGTCCTATTTGGCCTCTACATCGATAAGATTTTGATTTTATCGGTAGAGGAGGTGAAAGAGAAGCCTCACTCTTTGGCTAGTATTATTTTTGTGCATTGTTAGATGATCGTCTTGATTGCCAACTCACAAGAGGGGTTGCAACGTTACATACGACGTATCTTGATGGATTTTCTTCTCAAAGAGGGTGGGTTGTGAATCATAGGAAAACAAGGGTGATGGTATTTCATACTTGCAAATGGGCGATGTAAGGTAGAGTGATCACTTTCAGAGGTAGCCAAGGGGAGGTGACAAACTCACATGCATATTTGGGGATCCTTTAAGGGGGGGGGGAAGAGCGAGAGAGGGAGAGAGAGATGGGGAATCTCCCCTTTTTGTATATTTTAAATATAGGTGTAAAATGAGAATGGGAATTTTGGGGGAAGAAATATTGACATCCTTCGAACTTTGGTTGTTATATTTGTATGTTGTACCATGGTCTTTTAAGGTAGTAGTAATAATTTTTTAATGTAGTAGTACATCTTTCGAAGGTTTTGGTATCCACTAGCCAAATCCAAGGGTTGAATATATGTAGTCTTTTTAATTTTTCTTGCTTGATTGGCGCATTATGCTCTACATGAACTTTTTAAATTCAGAAACTTTTCTATGGTATAAAATTGTTCCAAATGTACTTTTGTCAAAATCACATGGATTTTTATTTGTAGGATTTGCTCAGAAATAGAAACTTTAAGGCCAAGGAGTTAAAATTTTTAATTCTTGAATTGTGTAAACTTTTCGAATCCAAAAGCTCACTTGAATATAAGAGTAGTACTTACATTTCTTAGATGTTGAAAGAGCTTATGAGCATGCTTGAAAGAGGAGTACAATTTTATGTTTCAATATTTTTGACATGGAAATTATGAAAATGAAAGGAGACTCATTTGGATATTTGGTAAAGGTAATTTCTATCCCAGAAATCCTATATCAACTCTTATTTAAGTCCAATGTTGACCATCAGGGTTTTTTTTAGAACCTTGTATGGCCTTGTTAATTTTAAGGGATTAAAGATGAAAAGTGCATGCTTAAGGAGACAATTCTTAGATTTTGGGCTCTTTCATAAGCTTTCCATCTCTAAAAGTAGAAGCCTAACTGTAGAGATCCCTACTCTTCACTCTCTCTCTACCTTTTTGAAAGTAGTGGGGGAAGGTCTTTACATTTTTGAAAGTAGTGGGGGAAGGTCTCATAACTTCTTAACTTTCTAGCTCAAAAATTTTGTGGGTATAGTTGATCCAAAAAATGATCTTTTTTTTTTTGTTTCAAACCTCTATATATATACATAAAATATTATTTTTTGTCTCATTTTTTCTCCACATTTTTCCAAAATCTACACTTCTCCACAACATAAAAGTAATCTACCCACCTTTCCTCTTAATCTACTTCTTTATCAAAAAACAAAAAAGCAGCTTTTTTTAGGTCTAAAAATAGTCAGTTGCATTTTTGTTCTTTTTCTCAAAAAATTTCCTAACCTATACATTAAACTTTCTCTTCAAATCATTAATTTCTCTCTAGACCATTTCTACTACATCCTCGTTACTAATCTAGCAGCCATGGAAAGTTTGGTATCACTCTTCATTCCTCCAAAATCGTGTATTTTTCTCTTCATTTCTCTTGAAATCATCTCTTTTTCATCCTCTTCACTAATCTCCATAGCTCTTCACTAATTTTTCATCCTCGTCACTAATCTCCATGTCTCCCTAGTCTTATCTCTAACTTTGTGCTCTCCCTATCTTCCATCTACCAACATACCTCTTCATTAATTTGTCGCTCAAAATAGATTATGTAACATAACCAATATATCCACTTCCTCTCATAGATGTGTGCATGTTTTTGCTAGGAAAGTATGTACCCACGAAAAACATTGAATCGTATGATTCTCAAAACATTGAGTAACCGTAGAATAGCAAGCCAAAAACATGTAGATCTTTGAGTGGACTATCTGAGATAGTTCACTTTTTGATCCCATTTATTGCTCGCATTTTCACTAGTCATTCTCTTGTCATTAATGTCTTCTTTCACCACTCTTTTCTTCCTAACCTCTCCAATGATCATTATTTTAAGTATTCTCATCTTCCTGAGCACTCTCATCTCCCTAACTTAGCATTTGTCATTTTTTTCTCTATAACCGTGAAAATATTGAGTGAGGAGAAGGGGATGGAAAGATTGAGAGAGGTAGAGAAGGATTGGAAGCAACAATGTTAGTTTGCTACAACCATGGAAAGATTGGGAGTGGGGGATGCAAAATTTGAGGGGAGAAGAGAAGGATTGAGAGAAACAATTCTAGTTTGCTACAGCCATGGAAAGTTTGGGAGAGGGGGAGGAGGGGATGCAAAACTTGAGAGAGGTAGAGAAGGATGGAAAGCAACAATACTAGTTAGATGCAGCCATGGGAAAGGTTGAAAAATGGATTTTAGAGAGAGAAAATGGTTTTTTCATCATAGTATTGGTTGGAGGGAGGTTTGAGAGAGAAAAGAGAAGAATTGGAAAAAGTTTAGGGTATTTTGATCCACGAGATTCTTTCTGTGAGACCAATATAGTTGGGGGAAAGTAGGAGGAGCCTTTAGACCCTCGTTTTTCCTCTCTTAATAGGGATAGTGTAGTAATCAGGGAGACAAACTAGTCTCCTCTCTACTTTTAGGAGGGGTCCAATTGATATCACCATCGTCTTCCTATTAGTCCATTGCTAATGGATTCTTAATCAAAAGGGCACTTTCATAGTCCAAAAAAACCTTAATGCAAGCCTAGATTTGAATGAACTTATTAGTATTTTTTTTTAAAGTTTAAAAGGTCTAGAAGAAAAGCTAAAAACTATATAGAATAAGGAAAGGAATCTAAGAATTAAGAAGAATAAACTAGGTTGTATATAAAGGTGGAAAGTTGTCAACAATATAGACTTTAATGGTTGTTACAAGGGGGATTTAAAGAAGAATTTGTACAATTAGGTAAAATTGAATATATTTTAAGTAATGCTTTGTCTTGTTTTTCTTCTATAATATAATTTGGTTATATTTACTAATCTTGTGATTGATTTCTTATTCATGTAAAAATAATTACACATCTAGAAGATAATGTGGAGGATTATGATTTGGTTGGTCAATATTATTTTTCCCTTATTTCTTCCTCAATTGCACCACAGAGTCCTATAAGCTGTGCCAACTTTAATCATTCAAAGCAAAATTTTGTGCATAACTTTGCTGAGGGTGGTCATCAAATTGAGACTCTTGATGTGCAAAATACCTTATATGATTGTGTAGCTAGTAGAAAAGGGAATATATACATATTTATGGTCAAAGTCTATATTAAAATAGCAAATAATCTACACTATTATATTTTCCAAGATATTTTATGTTTAAAGAGAGGTTAAATTTGAATGATAAGATGTGTGAAATCAAAGGACTATCATATTCGACCTATTTTCATGCCAAAATACTTACGCATCTTAAAAACAATGTGGAGTTATATGATTTTCTTGGTCAATATTATTTATCCCTTATTTCTTCTTAAATTGCACAAAGTACTAGAAATTGTGCTAAGTTCAGTCATTTAAAGCAAAATTTTGTGCATAACTTTGTTGAGGGTCATCAAGTTGAGAGTCTTGATGTGCAAAAAATCTTAGATGATTGTGTAGTCAATAAAAATGGGAATATATAAATATTTATGGTTAAAGTCCATATTAAAGCAACAAATAATATACATTATTATAATGCCCAAGATATTTTATGTTTAAAGAGAGGTTAAATTTGAATGATAAGATGCGTGGACTCATAGGACAATCATATTTGATCTATTGCATTTTCAATTTGGAAGTAGAAGTGTTCACTTAAGTTAAACAAACAATATCGTTTATAGTTTGCGTACTTTTCAAAAAACCATGATTAAGAACTACACATTGAACACTATGGAAACATAGTGTCTTTTTGTTTTTCCTTAAATTGGATAAGTTTGAGGTCTTGAAACAAAAGAAGATCGGAGCAAGTCATGACTCGTAATAGCACTAGTGAATCAAGTACTATTTTGAGCACTAGATAATAAAGAAAAAATGAACAAGAAATTTCTTCTTTAGCATGTAATAAAAACCCATATTTGCTGGCTTGGTTACTTACATGTCTTAGCGTCACAAACACCTTGGTTTTTGAAAGTAGATTCAAATGATCATGGCATTTTTTATTTAGTCTTTCCTGGCACTAGTATTCTAAGCACCATTACTCATCAATGAAGTGTAGGAAGACTAGTTATTGATGGTGTTGGAAGTTTCAAGGTGGAGTTATATATAGCAAGCGACCTTAAGATTATTAAGTGTATGTACAAAATTTTTAAAGATGCTACCAATGAAAGTTCTTGCATTTATTGGCTTCAACATGTAACCAATTTAGATTAAGCAAATAGTTAACAAGGTTTTTTTAGGATCGCTCTTAAAAATGCAAATCTACAGCCAATATTGAACATCCCGTTGAAGAGAGAAATTTTTGCACATTGCAAACACTTTGTAGAATTATAGAGAAGTCAATTTGTTTGTATGTACAATTTGCATGGAAGGAGAAATATTCTTTCTAAGATTTTCTCAACTCCTTAATAGTAGACACATTATAGGCTTCTAATAAAGTAGGAAATAGTTTCTCATATGAGGAAATATCTCCATTTGTACTAGTGCTATTCTACTATGCTGATCCAACTCCAAGCTAGAAGATGGTTGATGAGTTGAAGAAGAAGGTGCCTCTGAAGGAGTATTCCGTCTCTAAACTTGTAAGCACCTTGGCACCTGTGATTGTAGATCTTGTCTTCTACTTTCTTGGCCTCTCTCCTTCTTACCTTTTCTACATCTGATATTTTTTTACCTTTGCTAGCATTCTCTGTCTCCTAACTTAGTTGAGGTTGTGTTTCTGATACCTACTCCTGTTGTCTTTGAGGGTGGTGCATTTTTCTAGTACACTCAACAACAATATGTATTTTCATCTGACATGCAAAGCACTGACAAGGCAGACCAATGAAAAACACTCTCAGTATTCCTCCCCCATGGATAGAAGGGAAACAAATAACTTGTAGAGGTTCCTACACTAAAAATGGTGAAAGCATGAGTCTCATGGCGATGGTACAAATGTCATCTAGTACCATACAATCACCAAAAATCACATATTATAAACTATTCCCAATCTCCTGTAGATAAGGCGTGAACTTTGGGAGGAGTCCAATAAATCTTGCTATAACAATGAGACCAGCATTCAACCATGAGAGATCCATGCCTTGTGTACATCTATCAAGAAAGCATATATCCATATGAAGATCCAAAGGGCTCCATGCCATGATCGTAGTAGCTTGATCTAATGTCTCAAAATACACTCTAAAAAACCTCTCCCTAAATGGAAGACACAAACAATCCTAGTGTAATCTTATGAAGTGTAACTTGAATATTATCTTGTACTTACATGCTATAAAATATATCTTGTAGAAAAAAGAACAAAATTCTAGGTGTCTTATTGAATTATGCATATTGTGTAAGGACTCTAGAGAAAATATGATGCCAAATGATGACACAACATTGAATGATGGGGGAGCCATATTTGACAATATCGGCTCTTTTGGGGCAATATCCATAGGGAGGAATGCCAATCCAAGTAGCATTAGATATATCCATACCAGCATATGAGCCCTCCATGAATCTTGTACACCAAGAAGAGATAAGGGTGAAGGGAGACATGCATGAAGATGATAGAGAGGTAAGAGGAAAGGTAGCCCAAAGGAATGAAGGGAAGGGCAGAGGGTACAAAGATAAGTGGAGCGAGGGATGAAGGCAAGGTAGGAGGTAAGGGCAAGGTAGTATGTGAAGGAAATGGTGAGTTTGGGTGAAGGGGAGGCAAGGGAGGTAGGATCAAGGAAAGGGAAAGGTAGCATGAGGGAAGGAAGGCATAGACAGAGGGTATGAATATGGAGCGACAGATGAAGGTAAGGCATGGTACAGGGGTGATGGAAGGATGAAGGCAAAATCTGAAGGCAATGGCAAAAGGTGAGGCAACGGCAGGGTATCTTGAGTAGGGGGTGTGAACGCTGGTGGGGAAGAAGGGGGTGGGAAGGAAATGGTGAGGCAACTCAAGAAGGGATTGTGAAGGCAGGTGAGACAGTAGGGGGTGGGAGGTTGATGGGAAGGCAACTTAAGCAGGGGGTGGAGTGAGACAGATCAAGCAAGGAGAAGCCGATGGTTCATAGAAACATGTCTATTGAGCATAACTTATTAGTTTGTAGTTTTTTGTCATGGCCAAAAGAGATCAATTGATACAAATCAAGTTTCTTGTAAACGATCAATAGAAGGAGTGAAAACATACAAATTTTTTTCTTTCGATGGAAAGTTAGAAAAAATAAATAGTAAAAGAGGATCTACCATCAAATATGGACTATGGAAGACAGTGCACAATGCAATCAAGGACCATACAAAGGAAGGATGTGCAAGAACTAAAAATACAAAGGTTTAGAAAGCATTCAATGAGGTTTTTGTACATGTGGTTATCATGGATCACTTATTATATGGTACACATGGAACTCTACACAATGTAAATAAGCAAGTTACCTTTTTGATAATTAAGCTATTTTTTAAATTATGTTTTTAACAACATACTCTATATAATCATCTTCCGTGGTTTGTAAAGCAACATGAGCGTCCAAGAATTTGGTCAAAAAACGGTCTTGAGAAGTCACACTATCAAGCGTGTGGGGTATTTTTAGACATACAAGACATGATGAAGGTAGAGCTCCAGCTAACAGTCTACAAAAAGTGTTTAAAAAATTTTACATGCAATTATAAATAAATGTGATGAAAAGAAATATGACAATAACAAAAGAAATCTCAAGAATAACAATAATAGCTCCATTGTAACAAAATACTAAAGTTTTTGCGTATTTCAAGTGTTTTGTATTACGTTGATAGATAAAAAAATATCACATAATAATTTTGTTATCTACCAAATCTATCTATTTCTGATTGAGGAAGTTTCTCCTATTTTTTGGACTTCTCTCTATGTCTAAGAATGTAGTGCTTAGAAATAATCTCAGTAGTTGTGGGATCCTTATGCTAAGTGCTAATGCATAAGAAATACATAACAAATATTGAGATGTCAGAATCAACATGAGTTGACAATCACAACTTGGCCTCGATGACTGTCAAGGCATTTAATCACTAGTCGGTGTGGACGCTAATATAAAATATTTGCCAAAAATTTAAGAGCTGAAATACACCCACTAAGTTATCTTGCCCACTCACCATTATAGCGTGTTCACATTATGAACTACTTGTACATACTTGTGTAGCTTATGCTTGGGCTTCCTTATCTTTAAGTTACACTTCTTTGAAAAATAAGAAAATTAGCCTTCTATAATTGTGTGTAGCTTCCTATTGTGTGTAAATATGTGGTTGCAATATTTCTAACTCTATCTCTTCTCCATTTCATGGTAACAGAGATTGGGGTACCCACTTAGAGGCTAGAAGACAACCTACACAACCATATGAAGTGGTGCAAGAGTAAGAGCATCCTCATATCTTCCTCGTGTCATTGTGTGCAATAGTAGATTGAGTATCTCAAACAGTAGCATACTGAAATATCTTATAGATTTTTTCTCTTTAGACTATTATTTAGGGGCTAAAAATTTATTCTAGATACATTTTAGTCATCAATCAGGAGTTAGAGGTCTAGTAAATTTTGAACAGTGACTAGATAGAGGTTGCACAAGTATTTCTCATTGTTTCTATATGTATACTCATTGTGTCCATATCTTGTGAGTGCTAGTATAGTCTCGATTACTGCTAGAAGATATACCATAGATATGATGTGTTTGCAAGTATAGTCAAAATCATGTGTTTTGTGTGTTTCTTGTTATAAAAAACAAATATGTCTCATGGATTTAACTAGATTGTAAAATTGAGAAGCCTGACAAGAATAACTTTCATGTGGAAGTTTAGAATGGCCAATTTCCTAATGGATAAAGGATATTATAACTATGTGGAAGGCGACAATGAGAAAGGTTTAGATTGTCCAAGAAAGTTTCAACTCCTAAGAAAAAAAGATGTTAAAAAATTGAAACCAAGGCTATAGGAAAGTTATATATTGTCCTTCAATCCTTGTTATAGGCACTATGCTAGGCTACATATCAGACACAAACTCTCCAACAACTAAGTGAAAGAATATGGTCAAAATGCTTGAGACAAACACTAAGGCCAAGAAGTTGCAATTGAAGTCAAAGTTAAATAATACCAAGCACGATAGTATGTACATCAAGAATATATATGAAAGATCAAGAGTATTTCCAAAGCTCTTGGATCTATTAAGGTAATTGTTGTGATGCCAATTTGGTTGATGCCTACTTGGAGGGTCTAGGTGAACAATACAAATGATAAGAAAAACACCACGACCAAGAAGTTGCACTTCAAGTCAAAAGATGAATACTAGCTATCATGGTAGTATGTCTGTCAAGGACTATGGCTTAAAGATCACGAGTATTGTCAAAATTGTTAGACCTCTTTAAGGTGATTGTGGACCATGACAATCTAGTTAGTGCCTACTTGGAGGTTCTAGGTGAACAATACAAGACAATAAGACCTCCATCAACTCAAGGGAAAATATCAATTGTTTCACATATTTGATCTTCATGCTTATTATTCTAAAGGAGAAGAACATGGGTCTTTACTATAGGAGTTAGGGTTAGAGTTTCAAGAATGAAAACCTTACACACAAAGAAGAAAAATCTTGAAATCACACAACAAAAGGATAGTGTATTATGATAGGTTTTTGAACAGGAGTGAACCCTCTTAACGAGGAAAATGTACCTAGGTGGTCCTAAGTGTGTTTGCACCTCATTACCATAATTTTATGAAAAAATATCCCCCCTAGGAGTGATGATGTAAACAAGGGGAGTAGACACCAAATGCATAGGGGAAGTGCCAGCTCTACCACAAAGGAGAGTAAGTCCAAAGCTTTACAAAAAGCTTCAAACTTCTCACAAGGTAGATAATTTTTCCTTGACATAATGATAATTCACCTCAATGTGATTTGTGCAAGCATGAAAAATTGGGTTCCGTAGAACTATCAATTTACTCTAATTGTGAGTGAAGATGGTGGTGGATGTGGATCGTCCAACATCCAAATTATCCACAAGAAATTTGAGCCATACATACTCAAAAATAGCTATAAATGCTTCCTATACTCAACTTTGCAGGTCGTGTGGCCACATTGGGTTGGTTTTTACTAATCCATGATATACATGAATCACCAAGCCAAAATCAAAAGCCCCTAGTGGACATGCATGTGTTGTAAAAATCAACTCAGTCAAAATATATAAAAGTATGCAGCCCTAGCTCCACTGAAGATCCCCCTTGGGAAAAAACAAGCCAAGGTGTTTTGTGATTTGTAAATAACAAAAATTTGCTTAACAACCTCCCAATGCTTTATGCCAACTAAAACTTAGCCCTTGGTCCCATGCATGCTAAAAATAACCCACCGTTTGCTCTAGCTGTTGCCAAATCTAAATCCAAAAGAATTTGAATGCCTTGTGTGCTCAAACCCATTGCCAAAAATATTTCCGTGATGGTAAGCTAAGTTCCCTAAGTAATCCCTTTCACCGGCGGTAACAAGTATTTTTGAAAGAGAGGACAAGGGTGAGGGTGTGGTCCATGCTTTAAGATTGCCGTGCACGGAGAGTTCTCTTGAGCTGTGCCGCTTGATAAGTGAAAAACAATCGCCGCCTTTTGGGCACACCAAACGGATGCCAAAACTTGAGAAACTTGTAGGAGAAGCCAAAATCTTCTCCATTCTTTAGAACATGTACTTGCGTTTTCTTTTTTTTTTATAATTATAACCGTCGCATGACCTAAGGGGCAACTAGATGATGATGCAAATAAAATCAAATCCAAACTCACCCACACGCTTATGAAAACCATGAGGAAACTCAACCCACGCCACAAAAATGGTGCATAGAAGGGATGGCAACAATAGAAGGGATGGCAACAACAACTAGAGTGTGTGCGTATGTACGGATGCTACCTAAGCCCCTTTGATGGATGACTCTCGTGCTCAAGTGAGTGACGCAGCTTCTTCTTTATGACTCAATGATGCATGCACATGCTTAGTCGGATGCTAGGCCCAGTAAGTATTTTAAATAGTGAAACAAAAGGAAAAAGAATTGATGCATCTGTACACTCGTTCGCAAAAATGAGGCCAAAAGAGTTACCAAAAAATACTACCACATTGTGCCTCCGTCTTGCTTAGGGCTGCGTATTTGTGTGCGGCTTCTGGTTACAAAAATGCCTGGCACATACTAGCCCTCCCCCTGGCCGGTATTCATACCCACACAACAAGTGATTGTCCTACACTTTGCTCAGTGGACAAAAATTTGACTATCAAGGCAATAGGCAAGAATATGAGGGCCAAAATTATTGACCCCATATCACAAATCACCTGACCCTTAGGACAATTGACCCGCTTGGCTTACCTACACCACAACCATTCAACATTTTTCTAGCAATGGCTATTGTACCCATCCAAGAGTAAAGACCTCATGCCCATGAAAAATTGTATAGAGCCATTACTCCTTACTCAACTCTCATTAACCCAAAATTATGCATGTAAACTAAGTAGTTGTTGAGGAAGAATCAAAGTTAGAGTATATTGAAGCCAGAGATGAGGAGTACTATGAGATTTACCAATAATATTATTTCCATGACCTCAAGAGACCCAAACCAATTTATCAAGTGAACGCTATAGAAAGGGGGTTGTTACTATATCCCGTAGTTGGCTACTAAGGGAGGCTCGCCGATCGGTCTCGAGATGGCAGATCATAGGAAGCTTGATAGCCAATTTTGGAGGGAAGTCTTCAAAAAATTAGAAAAAACTATGAGTATGAGTACAATACATCATACGTAGTCTAATGGTCAGACAAAAAGAGTCAACCAAAATTTGGAAGATATGCTACAGGCATATGTGAATAAAATGCAATCAATTTAGGAGG